>JAGFPH010000574.1:362031-392225 GCA_018207615.1 Philaenus spumarius
ATTTATTAATATCTGTTTATTTAATAGTAATTTTACAAGGAAGAATATGTAATCTATAAAGTTGTACAGTACAATTAATATTACACTAATAATTTACAATAATATAAATAAATACAAGTATTTAACAAACTACATACACTATTATATTTTTTTTTTTAAATTGAAAATTTTTTTAAAATAATAAAAAAACATGCATTCACATAAAGTAAATCCTAACTGTTCATAGGATTGGACATGTCAAATTCTTATGCCTGCAAATCCAATTTTCGTATTCACTATTTTCTTCTTCTTCGTCGTCTTCTTCTTCGTTGACAGAGTTGATAAAGGGTTATCAATGGCAGGAGTCATTATTGTTCTTTCCTCTTCATTTTCAACGTGCTGGCAACATTTGCTCCACAGTTCCTCTCCAATTTTGTCAACTTCTCCTCTTACTATTTTGATGACACCATCGCTCAAAGAAGGTGTTTTATTTTCCCTACGGACATTTTTCTTTAAAGCTGCCCAAACAAGTTCGATAGGGTTAAATATACAGTAATACCAGTAATACCCATAGTCGAACGACTTTTGCTTTTACGATGTCCATTTTGCTGTGGCTGGTCGTCCACACGATACTTCTTCTCCACTCCTGCGGCCTAAAAAATATTATATAAATAAATACAAAATTAAGTATGAGAAATTTAATTTTAAAATTTAGTAAAAACTTTAATCTGGAGAAAAGTATTAATAAGAGGTCAGATTTAAGTAGATTAAGTATTTAAGTAGGCCTATGCCTAAATTTAAATGTTTTTAATTAGTATAGCTTAAAAATATTATTATTATAGCACAATTAATTATAAAAAAAACAGTATTTACAACTACTTATTGTTTAAAATATTAAAAAATAAATATTTTTACCTTAAACAACTGTAATAGTTCATCTTTAATTGGCTTTCGGCCTGGTACGTCAATTTCATCTGGGATTTGTATTCGATTTCAATGTAGAGCCTCGATAATATCATCCTTTTAGAAGGCGTTGGATGGCACAGTCTGCTGTGGTATGGAGCGTTATCCATAATGATCGCGCACGATTTCTCAGGAAATTTGGATCCCAATGAAGGCAAGAGCTGGTTTTCAAACCACTTTTCAAACAGATCCGCATTCATATCCTGGTGGTAATCCGCCGACGCAGTCTTAATATTTTTCGCTGTGACCAATGACGCGCCAGGGATCCATCCACCTTGGTAACCAGCGTGTAGGATGATAATCCTTTTTCCTCGAGACGGAGGTGTGTTTAGTGTACAAAATACGGAATCGTCCGTCCATCCTCGCTGTACAACATCATGACTGTCATACCTGTAAAATAATAAAACCTTATATATTTTTGTGAAATGTTAACGAAGTTTAAAAAAATAAAATGTCGATAGAATTTAAATCTATGTGGCCACCCCTTGGCGGTTACAATTATACAACTATAAGTTTCTTAAATAAAATAATTCTGATATTTTATAAATCTGATGTAGAAGAAACATTTATAATATATAATTTAACATATTAAAACTTTACATAATATTTTAAGAAAAACAATTGAATTGCAGGATAAAATGATTTTTCTTACCAGGTTTCGTCCAAAAACACCAGACCCTTAGCTTCTGAATATTGTACAGGTATCTGTCGCGCATGAGAACTATACGGTGCGACATAGTTATTCTACCTCGCCGATCTAGTTTTTTGAATTTGAACCCAAGGGCTTTCAACATGCTTCTCAATAAAGTTACATAATAGCCGAATTCCGGATCTTTTACTTTCAAAATGTCTAAAATTGTATGAACTGTCGGTGATTCGGACTTAGAAAACTGTTCTTTGAATGATTTTCCATTGAAAGTCATCAATTCGCCTAAACCTTTTATTAATGACTGATCGTTTTTTTGGAGATGTTATTTTCTTAGATTTCACCCTTTGCACCGTACTCCTTGCTACTCCTAGAACTTTTACAGTATCAGCTACAGGACTCTTAGAGCCTTTTTCCTCGGCGATGCGCACCATGGCCTAAATTGCTGCTTGCTGCCCCTTAGTGTGGTGATTGCCATGACCTGCAGTTTGCGGTTTCACCGATAAATCACTTTCAACGTTCACTTGCACTTTCGACAGGATCGTTCGCTTGGTTACTATCACACCACATCTCAACGATATTCACTTGCGAAAAGCAACAAACAAACTGGACTATGGTCGAAGGCAGGCATTTACCAACAAAATACCTACAACATGACTCATAGATAACGGGGTTTTCAGTATCACTTGGTAATATTTAAATAAGTTAAGCGACAACTGTTATTTCGGTAACGGTACGTCGTAGAACTGTGATTCAAATTGTTTTTTATTCGTCTAAGTAAGACGAAAAAAATGAGACGTCATTCGATAATGTAGACCTAATGTATCAATTGTTTGCAAATTATAGTGTAACACAGAATTTCTTGGAATATTAGTCGATGCCGGCAGTCCACCGGTTGACCGCTTTTAACAAAGGCATTGTTTGTTATTAGGTGATTAGGACGGTCCGTTCTACCTGAGGGGTGTCTCTCTACGTTTTGAGGCAACTATATGCAATGAATTTATGTTATTTATTGTCTTAGCTACATTACAGCATACAATACGAGTATTAGGAATTTCTCATGCCAGGTGGAGAGTCGCAATATTCAAATCGAGTCTAAAATAGTTATGCAAAACAAAGACATCACTTAACAATTACCTGTAACAATTTTTAGTTTTTCTAAATAAAAATAATAAATGAAATTGTCTCATCATAACCTAATCATAATCCTGTTGCATATTATATTAATCTATAGTAGAGAAAGAATATTCTTGTTGAAGATAAAGAAGCATATTTTTTTTTTAATGTTTGGAATGGATATGTACTAATATGAACTAGTAGTCTATTGTACAATATAATGTGGACATCATTCATGGTTGTTCTATGAGGAGGGTAGTTAAGTATCTTTTTGCCCTGTGTAGGATACCTGTGGTCATATTGTAGACATGTTAAAATTTTTGTTTTATCGAAATATAGTATGCAGAGTAAATATATACATGGAAAAGACAATATTTTATGTTTTTGTAAGGTTGGTATTCACGATTCATAAAATTCAGTTTGAAAATAGCCCTAATAATCTTTTTCTGTTAATAACTAAAGACCCCATTTTTATTCTCTTGTATATGCTGAATTTTCCCAGAAAATAATGTAATACGTTAATTGTGAATATCTGTAGGTATTGTACAGTCACATACTCTTTTAATAGCTAGAACTACATCACATGTTTTATTTAATTTATTAATCGGATCTGTAGTTTGCTGCCGCCATGTTAGTGTTACTAAAATATAATGCAAATGTTGGAGTAAAATAATTTCACGATACCCCATGAGTTGTTCAGAGAAAAACATCAGGGAAATGAATGACTGTAGTTCTGTAGAAAACGTGAATGTTTTCCTGGAAAATAATGTGATATGTTAATTGTGAATATATGCAGGCATTGTACAATCACATACTCTTTTAATAGATATACAGTACAACCTGTTATATTCGGACTAATGTGGCGACTGGCTGATCCGGATATGGAAAATAGCCAAAAGGCTCAAAAAAATTAAAACCATTTTTGTTGAATACTATTTTTTAGATGTTTTAAGAGGTTTGGACTTGTATTTACTGTACTACAATTTACTATAGACTAACAAATTGACGTTTGTATGCAACAGTAGGCTATTGGCAATTAAAAGTAAACAATAAAAGAAAACAGTTTATTGTAAAAACACAATCTTAATTATGATAGTACAGTAATTAAATATCTAAAGTATGTTAAAAGTATGTAGGTACAGTACTGTACTTATAAACACACTAGCTATAATAAAATTACCTGTAGGCCTACAGTTCGGCACATTAAAATATTAATTAAGTTTTACTTACAGGAACGCTAATGGCTGCATTAGTTTTTGATTAAAGTTTTGATTTTCGGCTGCTTCACACACTGTAGATGATTTTTGGAAGCCATGTCCCTCAATCTTCTTAAAAGCATCACTTCGGTTTCACTCGATTCATCTTGTTGTTCAACATAACTTATCAGATATAACGTTTCAAGGTCACAGCCCGCTAAGAATAGACTACGCTCGGCGCGCAAACATTATTCCAGCTGCAACTTTCACTTTTCCACCCTATCCGCCACACAACCAAAATACGAAAATTTGTTTGGTGATGTGTCCGGTTATGGGAGGGTCCGTATGTGACAGGCCATACTGTATCTACAGCACATGTTTTATTTAATTTATGAATCGGATGTATGTGACAGGCCATACTGTATCTACATCACATGTTTTATTTAATTTATGAATCGGATCTGTTATACAGATCCGACTCATTTGCAACTTTTGCATCCGATTTACTCCAACTTTTGCATTACTAAAATGTAATGCAAAAGTTGGAGTAAAATAATTTCACGATACCCCATGAGTTGTTCAGAGAAAAAAATCAGGGAAATGAATGACTGTAGTTCTGTAGAAAACGTGAATGTTTTCCTGGAAAGGGTTAGGAAATTGAACGCTATCAAAACATGGGTACTTTATAATAACTGATCGAGTTTGAGTTGCACTTCCCTAGTTCCGTACTGTCAGCTGCTTTGAATAAGTAATTTTAGTGTGTCATAGCCTCTACGGAAATTGTGTTTTTCAGTAGGTCTTTTAAAAAAATTTTTTTTTTAAATATAGAGGAAATTACTTTTAAACAACATTTTTAGAAATAACTGGATTATTAAAACCAGAAAAGAATAATCTCTTAATTAAATGATTCCTGTACACAGTATAGCTAAATAGAGAACGGTTTGACTGATTGAGTTCAAACTTGGCATGAAGTTTAACCTGACAATTATATACATCAAAAAAAATAAATGATTAAATCCAATCATGCGTTTCAAAATGGCGGCTGTTTGAAAATTTCAAACCTAAATTACTCCAAAACCGTACATTTTAACGAAAAATGTCAAGACACCTTTTTTGTAGCCCTTTTGATTCCCTATCGGATGGTGTAACTGTCAAAACAATCGGACGAAGGATAACAGTTAAGTTATGTGTACTAATTGGTTTGTTCAACCCGGCATACTATACCAACACAGTAAACACATCAATATTGTATGCACGTTTGCTGTCATTACCTTTAACTTAGCTATTATCCTTCATCTATTGTTTTGACAGTTACACCACCCGATAGAGAATCAAAAGGGCTACAAAAAAGTTGTCTTGACATTTTTCGTTAAAATGTACGGTTTTGGAGTAATTTAGGTTTGAAATTTTCAAACAGCCGCCATTTTGAAACGCATGATTGGATTTAATCATTTATTTTTCTTGAGGTATATCTTTGTCATTTTAAACTTCATGCCAAGTTTGAACTCAATCAGTCAAACCGTTCTCTAGATATGAATTATTTTGTACAAAAAACAAAATGACGGATATCTGAAAAACGAAGCGTTTTCAAACCTATGTTTATATGTACTTTTTTCATTATTTTTACTAATAGAATGAGCTGTATAAGTGTGGGGATAACTTCGTGAATCGCCCTGTATAATGTGTCAACTGTTGTTATGAAGTAAACATTTAAAACTAAGACAAACAAAAGTAAAATAGCAGACGTATATCTAGGACTATTTTGTAGCCTACCCATAAAATAAAAATAAACCCAAGTTTCACATAGAACATTATTTTATCTGGAGTTTAATTTTTGCGGTAGGAAGTTTCTGAAAGAATTTGTTATATTAAAATTATTTCAAAAATTTACTGGAACAATATTTTCTATTAGTATTAGTTTGTGTTGTAAACTAATCAAATTGCTTGCCTGTACACTAGTTAGAAGAATGGTATCAATCATTTACTGTTATAATATTAATATCATAGTAATATTAATGTTCATAACTAAATAATTTGTAGGTTCTGTGCCGAGGAGACCGTTGCAGCCGCAGACCATTCAGCAAGCTCCGGCTGGGCCACAACAACCACCTAATGGTAGGTCAGACGATGAGAAGGTGAAGCATGTAAAAGTTACTTTCAAGCGTTAATTGTGTTTCTTCTGTTATTTGTTTATGGCCATAAATTTTGATTAATCTAATAATTGTTTTAAAATTTAGCACTTTATGTTCTTTATTCCATTAAAAATATTTTAATATTGTAGCACTAAATGTATGCTACTATTTTCAAAATTTGTTTGTTCATTATCATTGATGAAGTGAACTAATTTATTAAGTGCTAAATATATTATTTTTTTATGGCCATACATGATATATTTTTTGTCAAAAAAAAATGTTTATATCTTTTTAAATTCAGTCTGTGCTTATATATTGTTTTTCCAAGGTAACCCTGAATAAATTAGGAAATTTGAGAATTAAAAAGTTTTCATATGAATTCTGAGGTTAATAAAGGAATTTAAGCATTAATAAGTCATCATATGAATTCTGAAGTAAATTCTTACTAAATCTATACCAATATATTGTTTCCAAGGTTAAGGAAACTCTGAATAAGTTTGGGAGTTTAAAGGTTAAAAACTCGTCAAATACATTTTGTTTATTACTTACTAAATGAATACTTGTGCATTGCTTATGATTTAGTGAATTTATGCGTTAAAATCTTGTACCGTATATTCTTTATAAGTGCTTTCAGTTTACAATACAGTATACACTACATTGCTTTCATCGATAACGAAATCCTAAATGAGTTAGTGAATTTAACCATTAAAAATTCATCAAATGATTTTCAACATTTTTACTGTACGTATATTACAATGTAATAACAGTAAATATAAGCTTAAAACAATTCAAATTTATTTTCTCATATGCACTCATTAAGTTAACAAGTAGCATGATTTGAAATTGTAAGTGTTAAACAAAGTAAAATTGATTCTGTGCTTACTGATGTTATACCAGTGGCATGGTCTCTTCAACATATATGCTCTGAAACTATAAGGTTTAAACAAAGTCAAATTGATTCTGTGATACGTACTTACTCATGTTATACCAGTAGCAGAGCCTCTTCAACAAAGATTTTCTGAAAATATAAGGTTTAAACAAAGTCAAATTGATTCTGTGATACATACTTACTGATGTTATACCAGTGGCAAAGTCTCTTCAACAAAGATTTTAGTAAAATATAAGGTTTAAACAAAGTAAAATAGATTCTGTGATACGTACTTACTGATATTATACCAGTGGCAGAGTCTCTTCAACAAAGATTTTCTGAAAATATAAGGTTTAAACAAAGTAAAATTGATTCTGTGATACGTACTTACTGATGTTATACCAGTGGCAGAGTCGCTTCAACAAAGATGCTCTGAAGATATGAACGTTAAACAAAGTAAAATTGATTATGTGATACGTATTTACTAATTTTATACCAGCGGCAGGGTTTTTTGCAACACAGATGCTTTGAAAATATAAGGGTTAAATCACATTGAACTGTGATATGTACTTACTGATGTTTTACGGACAGGTTTTTTAACTTTAAGCTAACTCAAGTACTTAGCTTAAAATTTTTTTTCATTGAAAATGGTTAGAGAAATCAAGAAGCAAGGACAATGAAGTTCCAGTGCCTATGAAACAGGTACGTATAATCTTATATTAAAAAATGGAAATTTTTTGTTTATTTATCAAATCAATGTAAAATGTTTCTCTATCGGAATGAATTGTTTACAAATTCTTTGCCTTAAATGGGTTATGTATCATTAGGATTTCTCTAAATACTGAGTATTGATTAAAAAGTAGAAGTAGCTTTACATCTCACGGCCTTCATCTTAACAAATTTGGAAAGACAAGTGTCTGTAGAGCAATAATGAACCATATATTTAATAAGATAAATGTTAGTTTTTTAGGTTAAATTTTGAAGAACAGAAAACTTATGAAAATGGTTTAAGTGCAAATAGATATCTAAGTTTTTCTGAGAAAATTTCAAATGATATTGGAGATTCATATGCAAGGCTTGCTCAGATATCCTCACATTCCGTATCTGTCATGCATTATAATATCCAGAGGATAAATAGGAAAATACCAGAATTATTATTGTTTTTTAAAACCATAAATCATTCCCCTACAGTTATTTGCTTATGCGAACACTGGCTATGTAATGAAAATATTTTCTTGTTAAACACGCTTGATGGATATTCTATGGCTAGTACTTTTACTAGGATGGCCATGTTGAGAGGGGGAACTGCAATTCTCATAAAAAATGATGTTAAATTCAAACTAAGAGCTGACATTGAAAAATTTAGGCTTGAGGGCACTTTTGAATGTTGTGCAATAGAGCTTATTGATAACACATTTTCAGAAACAAATATTCTTATTATTAACATTTATCGCAGGCCTTGTAACAATTTCAAAAATTTTAATGAAACGTTAAATTTAGTTCTGAATAGGATCCAAAAAGAAATTAGAAGGAAACATCTAATAATAACAGGGGATTTGAATGTAGACTTTTCTGGGCATAGCAATGAAAGATTGCTTTTAATTAATACCCTACAATCCTTCAACTTAGAATGCAAAATAAGGGAACCAACTAGAATTACTAAACATTCAAGCAAAATGATTGACTACATTATTGTAAAGGCCAATCAATCTTACAGTGAGGCTCTAGTTTTAGAGCCAGGGCTATCAGATCATACAGCCCAAGTGTTAGCTCTAAACATTAAGCAGATTAAGCAATGTGCCAATAAAGGTCCTAGACCATTTAAAAGGCACTTCACAAAAAGTAATTTAATACATTTTGATACATTATTGTCTGAAATAGATTGGAATTTTCTCTATATTGTGACAGATGCAGAATCAGCATACAATTTGTTTCTTGATGTTTTTTTATCTGTCTTTGATAAGGCATTTCCTCTTAGACCAGAGAAAACTTGTTCCAAGAATTTTAAGTCTTGGATGACACAGGGGTTAAGAATCTCATGTAAAAGGAAAAGAGTGTTATTTGAAATGACTAAACTGTACAGTGATGAGGCACTTCTAACCTACTACGGACTCTACTGTAAAACATTGCGAAAACTTATTACTGCAGCTAAAAGACAACACAATGATAATTTTATAATGCAAGCCTCGAATAGATCAAGGGCTGTCTGGGAAGTTGTTCGTAAAGAAACAGGTAAATTGGGTGCAGGTCAATATATTACAGGGATTATCGATCAGGGAAAAGAAATTGTTGATTGCAAATGTATAGCAAACTCTTTTAATAACTTTTTTTGTTAATGTGGCAAAAGGATTTACTCAAGATAAATTAAAGGCTCTGGAACTCCTAAAATCAAACAATAAAATAGGTAACAATTATTTAAAATTATCACCTACTAACGAAATGGAAGTATTTAAAATAATTAAAAAATTGAAAAACAAAAAATCTAGTGGGTGGGATAATGTTTCAGAGAACATCTTAAAAACGGTGGGAATAGCTGTGAGTCAACCGCTGGCCTATATCATAAATCTATCTATGAAATCAGGGGTCTTCCCTTCTAAACTAAAGTATGCAGTAGTTAAACCAATTCATAAAAAAGGAAATCAATCTGAAATGGGAAATTACAGACCCATATCTCTTTTATCAGTTTTCTCAAAAGTATATGAAAAAATAGTGCAGCATCGCCTAATTTTATATTTGGAAAATAATAATATTCTATCTGGGGCTCAGTTTGGGTTTAGAAAAGGTCGGTCTACTTCTTCCGCAATATTTAGCTTTTATGAACAAATTCTCAGAGCTGTGGATAGCTCACAATATGTTCTTGGACTGTTCTGTGATTTGTCTAAAGCGTTTGATTGCGTAAATCATGATATACTTCTTGAAAAAATGCAATTTTATGGTATACAGGGAATACCATTAATTTGGTTCAGATCATATTTAGAAAATCGTTACCAAATTGTGGAAATTAAAAATAACTTAAAATACCTATCAGACCCAATATTAAATAAATCTGGAGTCCCACAAGGATCAGTGCTCGGTCCTATCCTATTTTTATTATATATTAATGACTTGCCAAATACTATGCAAACTGGGAAAATGGTTCTCTTTGCAGATGATACTTCAGCAATAATACAGGATTCAAACTTTTATTCTTTAAATAAATCTCTCTTGGAATGTTTAGACTCCATTAAAAACTGGCTTACTTGTAATGGTTTGCAAATTAATATGAATAAGTCCTGTGTTTTAGATTTTAAAACTAAATGGTCGAGATCTCTTAGCGCAAATCCAAAAATCGATAATATTGCCACAAGTGATGATGTTAATTTTCTGGGGCTAAAAATAAATAAAAATGCAGGATGGAAAGATCATGTGGAATTATTGTCCCAGAGGCTAAATAGCGCGTGCTATGCCATACAGGTAGTTTCTAGCCAAGTTAAAAAAGATACTTTAAAATCTGTCTATTACGGATATTTTCATTCCCTATTAAAGTATGGTATCATGTTGTGGGGTAATTGTCCTGAGGCACATAGAGTTTTCAAAATTCAGAAGAGAGTAATAAGAATTATGGTTGGAGCAGGGTATAGGGAATCTTGTAAAAAATTATTTAAAGAAATGTCCATTATGCCGATGCCGTGCATATATATATATGAATTATTAAATTTTGTTCATGAAAATAAGCATATATTTCAAGATAGATTCTTACATCACAAGCACGAAACCCGAGGTAAAAATGTCCTTCAATATCCCAGACATCGCCTATCGGCTTATGAGGCTGGACCATTTTACATGGGAATCAGACTGTACAATAAATTGCAGTCTGATATAAAATATGTCTTGTATAACACAAATTTTAAGAAAAAATTAAAAACATTTTTAATAAAGCAATGTTTTTACTCAGTTAAAGAGTTTGTGGAGTTTAGAGGTGCTTAAGGCACTTTTTCTATTGTCTTTTCTTTTGTGCTTCTGTATTGTTTTGTGAACTTGTCGACAAATCCTACATTACCATTGGCAACGCCAAACTTTTGTAATCAAAGGGAAGCTGGAGAAATAAATAAATAAATAAAACGTTTAACAGAATCTGAGGCCACATCATAGATATGTTATGTACTACTAAGACTGGATCGCTGACTCCGTGCTGCGAGAACGAGCCGGCACTCTCAAGTTACCCCCACCACTGTAGGGACTCCGCTGTGGAGCGATAGCATTGAGAGGCGGGCATTGTTTCGTTTGTTAAACACCGTATAATCAGTCTTACAACTTTCCCAGAGTTTACTTTAGACTTTTAATTCTATTTGTAGCCTATATCATAATATTGTATGTTTATAATAAACATATTATAAATAGTAGGTCCTACATTAAAATATAATCCATTCATAAGATGCCAAAGTACCTGTTCATTATCCCGGACTGCATTTTTTTTTTAAATAGCATGTAAACATTCTATAAATTTGTAACATCAATTAAGTTGTTTTGTACAACCGAAATGAAACTATTTAAAAAAAAATAGCCTTAAGTTCTAACTTATAGTCTTTATAAACTATATAACTAACTTATAAACTTTATATAAACTATATAGTGTATTACTATAGTATATTTTGTATAGTCAAGGTTACAAAAACAAGTTAACTATGTTTATTTAAACATATTCCTTTATTGTTACAGTACATTAAATCATTACATATAATGATATACATAGGTTACTTGAAATGGAATTACATGCCTAAGTGTGACTGAACTAAATAACCTTATTTAATTTTTGTCGTAGGCCTGTAGAGGCAGTATTTTCTGTGATGGTTATTTTCTTTGCTAAATCGAAACTTTTTTATTTTGAAAAACAAAAATCCAATCATCTTTATTAGTTTTAATTCATGAGTTTCCTCTCCAATTTCTACTAACTCCGTGTATTCACGGAATACATTACCACTAAAGTGATTTATACCATCATTTATGCACCTTTCATGTCAAAACTACTCATACGTTTCAACACTTTATGAAAAAAAAAAAACTTCTAAAGAGGTCATCGCTTGGATAATATAATTTTCCCATATTCAAAAAAACTTGTAAAATCTGTGCAGGGAAAACACTAAGATTTTGTAGTCTCAATTAGTAGCTGAGAACAAGTTTCACAACTAATGTTAGGGGGAAGTTTGCTAGCGATAATATAAAATGTTTTGCTGGTAGTATGAGACACTATTTAAACTATCATCAATCATCTTAGATATGACAGCAGTGTCATTGTCTTCAGTGCCATTTTCATTTGATGTTATTGCATTTGAAAACTTTTCTTTCTGTGGTAGTGACCAACTTCTTCTTAGTTCGGGATTTTTTGGAAATCTGAAAAATCGACAATCATTCAATCTAGAGATTAGAGAACAAAATACAAATTGAAAGCTTTAATTGAATACAGTTAAAATACAGCTACACAAATTCCCTCTTAACTGACCAGCTTGGGACCGGTTAACGATTTGACCAAACAAACAGACAGGCTCTAAAACTCATAGGTCTAGGCCTAATATAAGACAGAATTTATTCACTAAAGTCGTGGGTCTGTGAACTAAAATTTATAAACATTAATTGTCATTATTAACAATTTATAAACAAAACGATAAATATTTACTATTAGTTTCGTATTAGAGTAAAGTAGGTATAAGCCAACGGAGTATTTAGTTTTTCTTACCTGTGGAACGATAAACTGCAGCCTTTTGAAAATCGACTGTTACAATGCCGTGTAGAACTGTACCATATTCCAAAATAATAAAAATATATAACTGGCTCCAAAACGATGGTTAACAAACAAACATAAAGTGGACGCGCCAACTAAATACAATCACAATGGCAACTGACGCACAACGCGGCAGGAAAGCCCATATTGTGGGGGAGGGGGGAACAGTGTCACCCTATCGCTATTCCGCCACCTGAGTCAGCGATCCAGTATTATATTACTCATATCTATGGACCACATATGATTGGGGAGCATATAATATCTTACGCTATTAAAAGTGTAGAAAATAAATTGAAACCTTGGAAAGCTAACGATAAGAGTTTTTATCTAAAAAAATTAACGTTTAGTTTTGCAAATGGAGATTCATTTCAAATTATTTAATCTAATGGGTGAAGGGCTGGCAGTCCGGTGATGTAATGCAGGCTTAGGGCCATTTGCACCAAAAGGTTTACCAAAACCTTAAATAGGTAACTAAAACTACTAAAGGATTGAGTTTCCATCCTCTTGATCAAAAGTTGTTGAATCTTTCAAGAACATTTTCTACACTCACATTGTCATTTGTGTGATGAACAATGCAACGTCAGTTCATGTCCATAACATGTACTGCTATATTCAATACCGTAGAATCCCGCTATTCCGAAAATCCGCCTATTCTAAACGGAGTTCAGAAAAATACCGATTTTTTAAACATAATAACAGGAGAAATTAAAAAGATGTTTGTGAAAAAAGTACAATTATTGTTATGCAAATAAGTTAAATAGAGACATACATAGAGCGTAAGCTTGATGAAAACGCCTGAAACCAAATTGGAATGAAAGCTGGTTTTGTTTCCTTCACGTTTTCTATCCTTTTTGCGGGAAGGAAATTACCGCAACAAGCATCCGGATACCGGGTCCGTCAGGAAGAAGGAAGGATTAGATACAACAGTTAGGCAATAGTAGTGTTGCTGCTGCCTGGAAGTTGCGTTTGTCCGTTTTTCTCCTCCGTTTTGCGTTCGTTCATGTTTCTCCTCCGTTGTCGTTATGTCGAACAAATTTGATTTTTTCAAGACGATGCGGTACTAACAGACAGACTGGGGTGACAAAACGGATAGTTCGAACAAACTATCCCTTCTATTCCGTTTTTAGAAGAAAACAGAATCGCAACGGAAGGAAAAAAACCAACCGATGGTGTAAACCTACACTAAGGCGGGGTCAAGAGCATTTGCCGTGTCTACGTGTGATATGAGTTCAGTTTGAGCATTCTCCTCCTCCTCCTTTTCCTCCGAGCCGATCAACGCTTTATAGAACTTAGTCTAGCAGATGTCCCCGCACTTAATTTACACCTTAACAAGTCAATACGTTGATATTATTTATGAAATCCGCCTAATCCGAATTCTCGCTAAACCGAACAGTGCTCGGTCCCAATTAGTTCGGAATACCGGGACTCTACTGTATAATGATTATTGAAGAAAAGAAGAAAATATTTATTTGTAGAATTTATTCTTTGTTCTTCCTTCTTTTAAATTTGCTATAGTTGTGGTCATCATATACAAAGGTTCGCCATGGTTACATTCTTGTAAGGAGTTAATAATATACAGGGTTACTATTTTAAGTGTGCCACCATTGGTATATCAGAAGTGACAAGATTTACAGGAAATTTTAAATGGGGGACTTCACCTACTTTTTAGTGGCCGTTAAAAATATGATTTTAAAATTTCGAAAATATGCTGCCGCCAACTTTCGAATTTCTTATGAAAACCCCTATTTTTTATAAAAGATTTGGATTTTACATGCAGTTTTAAGACTTTTTATTCTTGGTGTTTTTTGATAAATTTAACGGTTTAGCCGCTAGGAGCGCTGAAAGTTTCGCAACCTCTTATTTCAACAATTTATTAAAGATTCTTATTTTCCATTTGCAAACAACAAAAATTTAACTCAAAGTGCAATATTTTTTACAATGGAATGTTAAAAAGCTGTTGCAATTTCACCAAATACTTTATTTAAAAAAGAAAAAAAAATTGCACAGGGTTAATATTTTAAGGGTGGTATATCATTGGTAGGCTATATCAGAAACGAACATTTACATGGGGGACTTAACCTACTTTTCAGTGACTAATAAAAATATGAATTTGTTTTTTTCAAATTCGGTCGCCATTTTCCAATATGGCGGTCAACTTTGAAATTTCTTATGGAAACCCCTATTTTTTATGACGGATTTGGGGTTTACATGCAATATTAAGACTTTTTTATTCTTGGTGTTTCTTTTTATAAACCCATCCATTATCCCATAAAACAAAGTCAACGTTTGAATTCCTACATTTTTAACCTATCTGGTTTCAATAATGTGAAGTACAGCTGTAACCTTCTTGCTATTGTAATTGTTGCAACTCAGCAGTGTGCTTCCTTGTTTCTTTCTGTTTACCATTTTATTTTAGAATACATTTCAACTAACTCATTACAGACCAGTGAGTTGTTTAGTTCTGTCTTTATTTCATTTAGTAACACAACAAAGTGGATCGTCCAAACCACGAAAAGATTGATATGTTGGAGATCTACTTTCTTAGTGCTAAGAATTGTAAGTTAGCTGCTGCTACTTATCAACAAAGGTATCCTAGTAGGCCTACTGTTAACTGTAGAACTTTTAAAAAACTTTTTAACAATATAACATCAAATGGATCATTTGTAAAAACAAGACAGCGCCGTAACTCCAAACAAAGTATTTCTGTCAGTTCTAAAAGGCTGATTTTTTATGTGTAGTTTCTTCTACGACTAAAGTATAGATTGGTATGAAATAAGTCATACATTTTAATTTTTAAGTATATTTTTTAATTTTTTTTTATTAAAAAAATATATATTCGTAACAAAAAATCGGAAAAAACAAGAATTTTGGACAAATTTTCAGTGGGAAAACCTATATTTGTTGTTTGTTTTTTGTTGTCTATATCCTTACAAACAAAATTAAATGGTTTACAAATGTTTTAGACACAACAATACATTATAAAAAAATTATAATTAAAAAACAAGTTTTTTGTAAAAAATTTGTTTTTATGAAAAAAATGTTTCTTTTGACACCAACTTATACAAAATTGCCTCAACTATTCATTTCATTGCTTAGCAACAGCATTATTTAGGTCAAAACTAGTAAGAAAAGCTTTTTTCAAAACTTATTGGTAATATTGGAATCACTCAGGTTCGAAACATAAGTTCCGTCGCCACTCCCGTCATTTTGTAACTAACTGCCGTCGTCCTCGTTCATTTTATTTCACAACAATCATTATTGTAAAAAGAACAATATTAAAAAATAAACTGTGAAATTGCACACGATAACCTAGTACAACAAAACAAAACAACGCGTAAGCTCACTAAAACACTGCATAGTAAGTAGTAACCAAACAACGGCGAGAGCAGACAGCTGTTTACAGAGCGGCCAAAGACGGCAAACATTACATTTTCTAAGATTTATTTACCACAGAAACTGAACTCAAATGGTTCTAAAAAAATTCCAAAGATAGCAGTACATCTCAAACTTCAACAATAGCGGTCATCAAAGTAACTATGTTCGTTGAAATGCAATCAAAGAATGTTATCATAGCGAGTTCGGGGCTCACGCGACATAGGAGTACGTGCGGATTAGTAGGGTGCGAGGCTGCCCCGACACTCAAGTGGAAAGGGTTAAGGACTGTGTAAGATACTTTTTGACCATTTTTTTTTATTTTGGTAAGTTAGATTGTTTTTCAATACACAATTATATTTTAAAACTAATTGTATTCAATAATTGGTACGAAAAAGTACAATGACATATTCAGTAAATTATTGTCCAGGACTTTGCACTTCGGGATGGCACATACAAATTGTTTTAAACAAATAATGACTTCATGCATTTTTTCATTTTGTTCTACACTTTTATCTGTCTACCAATAGAGCTATTAAATCTCTTAAAGAACAGTTTTTCTTTTTCTTCATCACTGTTATTAAGATGTATGAACAGATTGCTCATAACAGACGAGGCTAGGCGCTTAAAGGAATTAGATGTCGTCGACCTATGAGTTACTTTCATTAACATTACCTTCATTATTTTGATAAATATCAGTTTTCCAAAATATTTTAAAACCATCAGTATGCATAGTGGCATCATCATCTTGTTTACAAAAAGGTTTTACAGTAACAAATTTATTTTGATTTGATTCAGTTACATAATTAAAAAAATTTTCCTTATGATTTAGTTCTTACTATTTTGATAGTGAATACGAAGCATAGGGCCATGTCTGTATTGTGTGGATCGTTAAATATATAGCTTTACATGGCGGTTGATTCCATTTAACATCTCAGGAATTTATCTGTCGGTGGTGCGCCTAAAGATGTTTACACTTAAAAAAAAAGATCCTGTTATTGTGCCTATAATTTCTATCATAAAAATCATATTTCCATACAATATATGTTGTTCTTCATTTAACCTTTTCGCTGCGTAAATCGACTACAGTCGATTTGAGATTTTTACCGTTCACTGCGTAAATCGACTTTAGTCCACAACGTTATAAAAACTTTTCCTTTAACTGCGTAAGTCGATTATAGTCCCAACTGAACAGAAATGATGTTATTTAGCCTCAAGTAGGTGCTGCTCCCTGTTTCTAAGCCAGTGAAACTTTGTAGTATCACATGTTTTTGTTGACATTTGACGTTCCAACCGGGTGTTTAGTGAAGGTTATGTTGTGGTTGTAATGATTTCCTTTGCTTTTATGTGTGTGTTTATGATAGTATTTAATTATATTTCTAGTATATATTGCACATGGATGTTTGTTTTACATAATTAAAGTTCTGAAGTGATTTAGTGTTGGCTTAAGAGGCCTATTTTCCTATAACATAAGTACTGTATTGGTGATTAATTCTAGCCTACTTTATAATGAATGAATATTTAAAATAAAACAAGTACTCTTTTTAAACATTTTAAAGTATTCACAATAACAAAATTATTATTACAATATTCCATTATAGAAACAAAATTTATTGACATTTCAACTTCAAAAAAGTGTAATTTCTGTGTGTTAGCTAGGCTAGAATTATATGTTACTGTATCTTTGCTACTTATTACACAATTAATTATTAATTTATGCTTATAAATGTTATCTTACACATGTTTTAATATTAAACTGTTGTAGATTTAATATTTTCATTGTTTTTTATAGTAAATATTATTTAATGTGAGTACTTAAAAATATTTAACAATTTATTAAATTTCCATGTTTTAGGGCTTAAATCATGTTTTTCACACATAAAATTTTTTTTTTAAATGAAAATAGTAGTATATATTAATGCAAGAAATAGTAATAAAGAGATATTTAAGTAAAATAAACCTTAATTAAAAAATTAAAAATTTCACTCATAATTGCAAAATATAGGGAGCTGCTTGGATTTTAATACGCAGCGAAAAGGTTAATAACCGCAGAACAAAATGAGGAAATCAATGGTGCAATTGATATTTGCTATGACATTTGTCTAGTGTAGGACAAATGGTGGGAGGTAACAATAAGACATTTCAGAAAAATTCTGACAGTATTCACAATAACTGCTACAAATATTTTCTAAAATTATCAATAGTTACAAACAAGTATACCCGAACTAAATTCACAATATGAATATTCTTCAGGCAAAATGTATGTTCCAAAGACTGGTAAGTAAATATTTCTCATTGAATTTGTACTTCTAACTTGGAATTGTTTATAAAACTTGACCAAGTGATCGTTTGATATGCACTAAAGTAGGACTCCCTTGTTGGTTCGTTCTGATTTATAAAAATAGAGGTTATATGGCTTAGCGAATTTTCAAATACAATATCTGGATGTATTTCACCTAGCTGTAAACAGACGTTTGAAACCATGATAGGAAGGTAGGATTTATTCTGCATACTGTTCTACTCCAGACCTTTAGATGGGGACGGAAGGTTGGTAAAAGCAAAAATTACTTAAATACTCTTCTATAGGGGGTATTACACGCAGCAGCTTGATATTTTTGATATTTTCACAAGTAGACATCACACACGCTGCAAGTTGATGCGTGTAATAGGTCTCACAATGTTTTCATCAGCATGCTGCGCAGCAAGTTGCTGCTTGTAATACCTACTTATAAGGTTTAAATACTACAATATCTGCAAAAGTGTGTAACAAAAAATCACCCGTATTACAAGTTTTAATCATTATTGATTCCTTAGACACTCAACTACTGTATTTAAATAAAACATCACACTTTCACAAATTTATCAATTCCAAACAAACACAAAACTGATTGATTATCTTATTACGGATTAAAAAAAATTGTTACAAGAAGTATATACAGTATATACAAGAAGTATACTACAGGTTATTGTAATAAGATAATAGTCTAATTATTGACAGACTATGAAGTAGGTTTCTTCAAGGTATTCTAAAATGTTTAATAACCTTCAGGCCTACTCTTTTGACGAATAATCTTTACATAAATTATTAGTCTCATAAATAAATTAAGTAAAACTAGGCTACCACAAATTGATCTGCAATCTCAAAAAATGAATGATTAGTCCCAAACACTGCAGTTATATACAATTTCAAATTAATGAAGTATTCTACTGTATTGCAAAGTAATTTATAATTTCAATCTATGTAAGCGTACTATAAAAAGGAATAATTGTTATTTAAATTAATTATTAGTTTCATATTTCGAACCTATACTATTAGATCAACCATTCTCGGCACTGGAGGGTTATGAACAGGCCTGGCTGTGAGGCTATTAACACAGCTTAGTAAAACCTGGCTAGGGGTAGTCCTGCGGAAGGCCTATTTTATAACTACCGAGTAAAGGAGTAACACAAACTCGTGTGATATCCCAAGAACGAGTAATCCAACTGTACAATGGCAATAACATATTAATAAAGTATCTTACAATAAAGGCTATCACAAAGTGATCTTACAATTCAAATCAGTGTATGCTTATCCCCAAAACCAATGATTGTGTTAAATATTCTGAAGCTATAAAATTAATTAAGTAGGCCTAGGCTATCACAAAGTGGTCTACAATTTCAAATCGGTGTAGTCTTGCTCCAAAACCGATGATTTTGTTTAATATTCAGAAGCTATAAACAATTATAAATGAATGTAGTAGGCCTAGGCCATTGCAAGATATCTACAATTTCAAATCGGTGTAGGCTTACTCCGAAAACAAATGATTTTGTTAATATTCAAATCTATACACAGTTAATTATAAATGAATGAAGTAGGCCTAGACTATCACAAAGAGATATATAAAATGTCAAAGCAATGTAGGCTTACTCCGAAGACGAATGATTAGTCCAATATGAAGAAATAACTGTTGAATTGTGTAGGCCTTGCTTCATCTTTTGAACCTATTCATACATAATTGTAAGGAAAGTAGACCTAGCTTTCCAAAAAAATAATGAAATGCCAAGTACATATTAAAACTCGGCTTTTGAAGCGTTTGGCAATTAAATACAATCGAAAATATCTAACTAAGTTTCTATTCTATGGAAATTAACAAATTTTTAAATTTATATTCAAAGGCAATACTGCTTTCTCAAACAAGTTAATATTTAAGGGTACTAAATAAAATGAGAGTAGTAAAGATAGTAAAATCACTTTTGTAAAATAAAAAACATCGTATTATTTAAAAAAATAACGAACACTACAGTGTAATAATAATATAAGTATGTTTTCATGTAGATAAACGCATAGTTTCACATATTTACAATAACAAACATTGAAACGAGTATAAACTCCAGTAATTTAAGAATTATATTTTTTTTAATCTAAACTTTACAACAATGATTAATGCAATCTCATGTATCTTTTTAAATTTTATCCAGACCATTAAATGCTTAGTAATCCAGTCAAATTGTGTTTTTAGCAGGAAAGTTATGGGGTGGTTTTGGTTTCTTCCATTTTATATGTTTTTTTTTGAGGTGCTGAATCCGAATCTGAGGTTTGCCTACAAAATTTTGTGACGCAAAATTGAAACAAATGCAAAAACATGTCAACAATCTGATGTTTTGGAGGTATTTTCTTATAACTTAAAAACTGACAACTTAAGTAAATAATCTCCCTATTCAAAAATAAAGTACTGTACATAAAATTGCCTACAATTTTCATTCCGTAGGGTTTTTCTCCGAAGAACCTTGGGGGCTTGAGCGCTATTTGAAAATTGGCTGATTTCGGCTGTAAAAAAACCCACTTTTTCACTCCAAAACTTTAGTTTATTATTAATGGCTGTCAATTAGTAAATTCCTTCCAGTTCTCTGCACATATCTTATTTAGATCGGATATGTGAAAGGTACAGGTATTTAAAAAAAAATTACATATAATAATGTTAAATTTAAAACCCGAAATTATACAAATTTTGTTACAAAAAAGTTGAAATTCCAAAGAAAAATCTTGAAAATTATTATACTTTGTTATATTACATTATTATATTAGCCGTTGTTGTTAGAGGGTTCTGGCTGAAGGTTTTTGCAGCTGGTGGGGTCCCGGCACAAGTTCGGGGCTGTTCATCTGGAAATGAAAGGGGTGGTGCAAAAAATAACTTGTGTTCATATCTCAAGGAGAGATGAAAGTGTTTTGTAGAAAATTGCCCAAACTGGGGGGGGGGGGGGGGTGCAAATACAAAATGTCGATTTTCTAAATATATAAAACAAATTTTAAAAAAAAAAACATTCTTTGTATCAGGGCTACACAGGCAAATCAAAATCACCAAAAGGTCTAATATCTTCCACCCCACCCCATCACTGACACATATTCATTTGACAGGGCCAACGTAAGAGCTGTTGTGATAATTAGGATATTAGCGTCCTCCACAGTTTCCTGTGAATAAATTTTTACATCGACAGATTTTCCATTAGCAGATATCAACCTGCTGTTGTTTTTGGAGTTTGCAAGGAAACTCTCCTGTGAGACAGAGTGCACCATCGATTCTGTAAATTATATTGCAGCAGATTGGTTTCTTTATGCTCTTTTCAATTGTTATATGCTCTTGGTGCTTTCACAATCTTCGTCGAGGCAGCCATTGAAAAGGACAACGGCATTTGATTTTTGGTTTGACTTGATGTATGATACATTAACTGCAGGAAATTTCTGCATATGTCTGGCCGTAGTGCCTTCTGACACGGTGTAACAAAAATCCTCCATCGATGACATATTTTGCATTTTTCAAGTCTGAATGTTCAGTCGGTGCTAAAAAACCATGTACAAGCTAGATTTTGGAGGTGTAGATCCCAGTTGCTGCTTCAATAAAGTGCTTAATCAAAGTCACTATTTCAGAGCTTGGAAGTGAGGCTACGTTCTGCCATCAGTTGAAACTTAGCTTTGAATTCTTCTTGCACATCTTTCACAATATTTACATTAGAAAGAATCACTGTTCTGTCCATGTTCAACAAGATCACCTCCAATTGATCCACCGTTTTTGGCGACAGGGCCATTTATTGAATCAATATTTTGGCTAAAGTTCTGTGAGCCAACATATGAGATCGTACTGTCCTTGTGAAGGTATGGCCAGACATGATTTTTTCATGTTCTAAATGGGCTAGAGATTGAAACTTTATTTAGCTCAGAACTGAAGACTAAAAAGCAGAAAATATTATCAAACTAAAAAAGTTTTTAACATAAGTACCAAGTTTTTAAAACAAATTTAAAAACTATACAATTGTTTCTCCTAGCTATACAGATTTATAACTCCATACAGTTTGTCCTGAAAATTTGTGATTCTGAATTTTTAATAGCTATGAAAATACTTGTAAGATTAAAAACATGGGGCGCATGCAATAGATAATAGCTTTGATTATGGACCTTCAAGGTCTATAATCAATTACAATATTAAGGAGTGTAGAAAACTCACAGAGTAGTTTACTGTATATTATTTGCAGTAAATAAAATTGCTAGTGACTTAGGTTGTCTATTCTTGCATAAATTATCTATTGCAAGCGTTCCACTTTATCGTTTTTAACCTTACAAGTATTTTCATAGCTATTAAAAATTCACAATTAAATTAATTACAGATTTTCAGAACAATCTTGAGGGGTTAGGAATCTGAATGGTTTATAAATCTGTAATGGGGGTTGCAGAAACTATTTTATATGTCTTAATTTGTTTTAAAAACGGGGTATATTAATTTTTTTGTTTATTTTAACTAATATTTTTTTATTACTTAAAATAGAACTTTTTTATTAATGGCAGAACAGTTGAAACCCGTCTACATTGTATTCAACTTAAAAGTAGGAGAAAATAATAAATTCGAGTTTTGGAGTGAAAAAGTGGGTTTTTACGGAGACATCCGAAATACGACAATTTTCAACTGACACTAGTAAAATTTGTTGGAAATTTTATGTTTTTTCATTTTGAATAAGAAGGTTATATAAAAAAAGTTGATAGTTTTCGAGTTATAAGAGAAAAACCGCTCTTAAATGAGATTTTTACCTTCTTTTGCATTTTTCAATGTTGTGTCAAGAAATTTTGTAGGCAAACCTCAGATTCGTATTCTGCACCCAAAAAAAAAAAACATAAAATGGAAGAAATAAAAACTTTCCCGCTGGGGGCTCTTTTGAGCACAAATTGACTGTATTATAGTCTTAACTCCACATTAAAAAAAACTTTATTCCCTGCAGTAGGCTTAAAACTAAAAATATAATTAATTGAATAGTTTCGACCAGCGGTGTAGAGAAAAATATGTGTTTTGGGTCACCTTTATGTATAAAAGATGTAATCCAAAAACAATAATTAACCGATCGAAGTAAGCCATTTTGTTATTATAACAACAAGTAGTTCAGTCAATCTGTAGATCCATAGATGCAAAAGGTCGGGTAGTTCTAATTTTTTGGTACGTTGTATATGTAGGGGCACTATTTAAAATTCCAAGTTTTCGACCTCAGTCGTGCTTCGCGCACGCTACTGTCGCCGAAAAACCCCAATTCTTTTGACCTTGTTCTAGTTTTTTGAAATTGTTAGCCTGAAGGACTGGTTTGTCAAAAAAATCATTCGATCCTTTTTTAAAGAACAGTAAATTTTGCCACAATTTAAAATGACAACATCTTCTTGAGGATAATACTTCTCAAGTTACAGCAATTGAAATTTCAACCAAATTTTCAAAAATATAAGTTTTTACATAGTATTTTCGTTTTTCTCTGTGAAATAAGGGGTTTTCAGCAAAACTGATATAAAATAACTTTAAAGTAGAGAACTGTAACTTTAATATGTGACCAAAATGGGATTTCTACCATGAATAGCTTCTGAGATACAGCTGTTTGGATATTGTATTAAGCTGTTGAATCGTCATTATCAAATACGAACTGTACAAAATCACTTTGATCTATCTCCAGTTTGTCAGGACGTAGGATTGCTGATGTTGTCAGAACCAAGGTGTCATTGTAACTGAATAAGAAACCTAGATTTGATAAAAATACACACCAACTCCAAATAAAAGTGAGGATAAAAACAAACGAGTTCGAACTGCACTAATAGGGCATGTGTCATTTCTTTTTCCACTTATCTAAACTACTACGCTTACCTTTGAGGATGAGAGTTTAAAAAAATCTTAGTACTAATTTGTTTCATATGATTTTGCTCGAATATCTCCTAACATTAGTTCAGCTGCAGCTTCAATAACTCACATTTTTTCTTTTTTAGGGTCCAATTTATTCTTCTCATACCAAGCAGAAGTTAGTATTTTGTGCCCAAAATTTTTGAAACATACGATAGTACTTTTGGTGGCTGTTTCAGCCAATTCGTTGTTTAATTTTCATTGGCCATTATTCACCTCGTATATCAGCGGCCTTCAGTATTGTATCTTTCATTGAATTGATTTCCACTGTTATCACATTATTCATTTTCAGCTTCTTCCTTTTCTGAGCTACAAGGAATTCATTAGTTATCTCTTCTCCGCAAAGGAAACAACACTGTTGGAAATCAAACGTTTCTGTAGAAGTTCATGTCAATTTCACAGGCTCAGTACCCAAACTTCCCTGCTGCTGTTAATTTATGATTGATGTGACGTTTTTAGCAAGCACTGTGAACAGACTTTTTTCACACATTTTAGAAAATTATAAACCTTAATTTTCCTAGCAATGCTGGACTTCAGGTGAGTTTCTATTCCCTTTTCTTTCACCAACCACATCACCTTCCTAGTTTAAAAAAAAAAAACTAAAACTTTAAACTAGTTTTTACAAATAACACACAAATCTGAGGAGGTTGAGGGTACCACGGTGGTTGAGGAACCAGACATGTTGCAGTCGCTTAAAATGCACTTCGTTCTACCATCCGATAAAACTTTTTTAATAAACGTACACTCGCTTTAACACTAGAATAATGGTTTTAATAACATCACAGAAACAATAGTTTTTGGAAGCTTGATTTTGTCACCAATCGAAATGTTAACATATTTAAGATTACAGTATCCATTAACATATTTTTTGATAATTGTATATGCAATGTAATTGATTACGGCATATATTAAAAACAGTTTCTGAATAAACAAAATCTACATATTAACCATCATGATGAATCAAATTCATAAGTATAGCAAACCCATAAGATTTTACTTTAAAACCCAATTTTAATACGAACTTAAAAACACTAATTTATGTTAGTGCACGAATATTCAAAATGTCTACTATTAATTCGTAACAGTTTTGTATCTTACTCAGTATTCCGTTTAATTTATCTAAGAAACTGAAAACATAGTCAATAAAATAACTAACGTATTAAAAAAAATAAATATGTTTTAAAATTAATGGAACGTAAATAATGTTATTTAAAATAAAATTATGACAGATTAACATAATTCTTAAATAATTATAAATGAATTAAACAAAGTGTCAATGAAAAGAATCATTATCAAATCTTATTTAGTATTTAAGTGGTTGATTATATGATTGTAAAATATTTAGGAAAATATTGTTTTACTCAACCCTTGGTAGCTGAGGAACCAGACATACTTATTGTAGTCACTTAAAAAAAGCACTTTGTTGAAACACTTAAAACACTAGTAAACTGTATTAATCTACAATTATGTATGACAACCTAAAATTCAAGGTGGAAATTTTACAAAACTGTACTTATAAAAGCTACACGTGATGTAAAGCACAAATAAGGCAATGATAACTGCTCAGGTTTTTCGCCTCAAAAATAATAATAATAATAAATAAATATAAAAAATAGCACAAAGGACAGCACACAACTAGCAATTGATCAGAGATAATAATACCAAGAGATAAGAGATAACAATATCTGGAACTAACCCACCCCACAACTGTTTCTGTGGAGGGGATTTCAGAGTCTACATCCTCTCTTCATACTTCACCACCGTCACCAATCCTTTTCATTTGAACACCTGTCACAATTCATGACCGAGGATGAATCCTCTACCACGTTCTATAATATTAAATTTATATTCTGGCACCGTCAATACCTCTGTTTGACTATTAACCAGTCTTACAATGTAGGAAGATACATTATATTATGTAATTAAAACTAGCAGCCTTTTAACCGCTTTGCCATACAAGCTATTAAAGATAGGAACGCCACTTTGGTCACAGATTGAAGTTACATTTGTCAACTTTATAGTTAGTCCTTATACATTTTGCTGAAAAACCAATGTTTCACATTAAAAAAGTGCAAATACTCTATGATAACTAAAAATTAAAAAACATTTTTTTGAATGATTTGCTTGAAATTCTAATGGCTGTAACTCAAACAGTATTTTATGTAACATTTTTTGTTTCATAAAAATAAACTCTTTCATGTAAAATACATTTAATTTGATGTGATTGAATGTAAGTAATTGTACCCTTGTACCAACAACTTTAATTTTTCAATTAGGTAAAATTTGTTTTTTTTACATTTCATATTATTTATTTCTTGGAAGTGTACCCAAAGGGCAAACAGCTGTATCTCAGAAACTATTCGAGGTAGAAACCCCATTTTGGTCACATATTAAAGCTACATGTACCTACTTTAAAGTTAGTCCTTATCAGGTTTGCTGAAATCCCCTTCTTTCGCCGTAAAAAAATTAAAATACAATGTAAAAACTAAAAATTTTGAAATTGTTTTCGAAATTTGAATTGCTGTAACTCGAAAAGTATTATCCTCAGGAAGATGTTTTTCATTTTACATTATGCCAAATTTACTGTTCAAAGGTCTGAATGTTTTGTTTTTTTGTCCAACCCGTCCTTATGCAAAACTAGAGCAACTTCAAAAGAATTGGGGATTTTTCGGCGCTAGAAGCGCGCGCGGAGCACGGCCGAGGTCGAAAACTTGGAATTTTAAATAGTACACCCCTATATATGCAACATACCAAAAAATCAAAACTACCCGTCCTTTTGCATCTTTGCCCCCCTTTTGTGCTACGGATTGACTGGACTAAAAGTACTAATGGCAGAAACACGGCAGGACTGTAGTTATTAGATAATTCAATACGCAAGTTTTTACTAACTCCTCGAGATCGTAACAGACGGTAACTATTTGTTTCTACAGGTAGATTTCGTCTTTTAATTGCTCTGGATTTAAACTAAAATACAACCCCTTTAATAGAGTTAATTTATTTTAAGTATGTCTTCTAATATTTTAATCGTTATGCATTATAATGCATTAATATATTTTAATTGTTCCGATTAATAAAAGCTAATTTAAACTATTGTTTTTTTTTAAATATTAGTTTACTGTATAAAATATGTTTTAGTAGCAGGCAAATACTTTTGTCACTGTAACTACATCCAAACTGTAAATAGTTATGAATACATGTCAATCATTTGTAGTCGAACATTTCAATACACAGTGGTAATTGTCTGATAGTAGACTCCCTAAGTCAGCAATTTTAATACAACGGCCTATTTGATATGAATTTTGCTGTGCAGTAATGTTTATACGGTAGTAGGTTTAATGATTCTGGGTTTATACCAAACCAAAAATGTATAGTTTTAGCTGTGTATTTTTTTGTTTTGACAATAAACAAAGAGGTTGTGTCACTGTTAAGATTTTATTTTCGAAGTGAATGTCGTTCTTTTAAAATAATACATTGTTTCCTTCCTCTCTGGGCGACTTTATGCAGTATGTGCTATTTATAAAGGTAAGCTATTATTGTAAAACTATTAAATAAATAATGCTCTGTTTAGCGTTGAAAGTATAGCCTACAATTTTAATCTAACAAAACGGAACTAATCGTTCCCAGTCTATTGTTCGCGTGAAAGGAAATGACAACTGAAACCAGCGTTTTTTTCTCCCTCACTTCTCTTCAAAAACTTAAGTTTTGTCCATGTATCAATCCGGTGCGAATGCTTGACATATAAAACAATAGGGGGATTCATGCAACCTGTGTTAAGTATGTTAAACGTTGTTAAGTGCGGTAAAATCGAGAAACTCGTTTGACAGAAGTGTGCTATAACACACTCGACTTTACCATGGTCTAGGGTCTGGTAAACCAGTGATAACGTCGTAAATCTCTTGGGGAAGGTAATTTGAGGTTTTCAGCTTGAATCAACAAAACAGGTTGTTAGTTATAATTTGGTGTTTTTCTTGTCCTTATTTTATTTGAGATGGAAAATAATAATAATGATTTCGAATCCAAGAAAAGAATTCGGAAGGAAACGATGGAGCAAGGAAAATAACCATTTTCTCCTATCTTTAATTTCCGGGAATCCGACGAAGTTAGAGATAATTTTCTTTCTGTTTTTACTTTCTTGTTGGCCCTCAATCTGGCAATTGAATATTTCTATACTGGCAGGCACATTTTTACTACTGGAACACATTTTCACCTAAAACCCTATCTAAACCATTTTAGTAAAGTACATTATACATTTTCGTGTTCAGAAAAGTACAGAGAACATTTCTGTGTATACAAATATGTTAGCAAAAAGGAACCAAAAAGAGGCCTAATCTTGTTATAAATATACAAAAATGTAATATATACATTATTTAGTAAGTAGGGAAGAAAATCTCTTTTACAAACTAAAGAATATGGTTAAGAGGCATATTCTAAACTTTAGTGATTTAGCCTAGATCACGAAAACACAAAATATGTTTCCAGAAAATGCCTAATTTTATCTAAAATATAATTCACAAATTATAAAGTGCGTAGGGTATTACAGTTTCAGTCTAAAGAACTGTAAAAAGAGTGGTGTAATCAAAATAATGTAATAAACTATATTTTACCAAATCAATCTTTAGAATGTTCTGAGTACAGTTATACATAAAAATATAACAAGTAATTCGTATTTTCTAAAAGAACCCCTATGAGTGAACCCATTTCATATTAATTATTATGCCAGTAATAAATTACTCAGGTATTAATATTCATCAATTTATTATTTTTTGGGTAGTACAGTAATTTTTGGAACCTCGGAGGGTTCCTAATATCCTGAACATATTAAAAATCCTTTTTTACAAAATATATAAAAAATATATTGATTAATTATCAAAATGGTGTTTTTATTTACAATTAAATGAGGAGGACTTTTCCTTTCTACTTGTCTTTTGTGTTTCAATTAAAAGTTATTTATTTGATCAAACACACAAACTCACAAAACCTGAACAAGGACAACCTTACTTAAGCAAATAACACATTTGCACAAGGGGGTCCTTCACTCAAAATTCAAATAGCAGTTTAGCATGATAACACATTAGGAATTTACCACAGGTTGCATGAACCCCTATTATTTTCAGCATTTGGTGTTAACAGTCATCGTGTTCAAGCTGTAAATTGTAACTTATGTACTTGGATCAGTATGAAAAAATTAGACACTGAGAGAATTAGGTACATTAGTTTTTCGCCGTAATGGAAAGGGTTTATAATTCAAAGGCCTACATACAAATATACATCCTTTCTTGAAAGTAAACTTATTTTAAATTTAATTTCATTGAATTTTTACATCTTCGTATCAAGATGTAACCAGCATCCGTTAAAAACATTCATCATAGCATAGCCTACGATTTTCACACAATGAAGCGATCTGTGTTAGTTAGCTTTTGTTAACTAAATAAACACTAGTTCTGTTTGTTAGTCCCCTAACAATAAATATCCTCAGAAATTAGTAGATGAATAAAAGCCTAAGAGATTCGTGTATATCATATAAAGTTTTTTTTATATATTCCGTTTTCATTTTATCTTTAATTTTTTGACCAGCGTGACTCACAAGCTGTAGATTTTTTTCTAAAAACTTGGATGGAAGTGCTTGAGAGAATCAGTAAAATTTTAACAAATGGGATACTCAGTTTTACTATAATTCCAATGAACAAAATACAAACTTTTCCTCTTAATAATTCAAATAGACGTTTCCCAGACCACGTTCGTGTTAATTTAGGCTAGTTAGTGTAATCAGAGCTTCACGATCGTCCGAAAGCTGTCAAAATATATAAAAGATGTGAAATTATATTTAATTTAAAAAAACTCTTCAAGCTTTTTCTGATCAAAATTATGTTTAGTGGGCGTTGAAGTGCAACTTAGGCCTACGCTCAGCGTTCCAAATTTTGCCACTAAGTCGAACTATGATTACCTTAGATATTTAAATTACAATAAATACAGAAAAACTGCACATA
>JAGFPH010000574.1:407433-417766 GCA_018207615.1 Philaenus spumarius
TAATCCTTATCCGTTTCACCTGACGCTTGTTGCGGTAGCTTCCTTCCAGCAAAACGGATGGAAACAAAACCTGACGATTCCAACAGGCCCATTTCCAACAGGTGTTGTCAATTTCCGTTAACCAAAACGCAACGCAACTGAAGGGAAAAAACGGATGGTGTAAACCTACTCATAAGTGTGTGCAAGTTATTTTTTGTGTTTAGCAGTGATAAAAATGATTCTACAGAATTGTATAAATGGAGCCGACATACTGTAAGTAACCAGCTTTCATTCCAATTTGGTTTTAGGCGTTTTTGTCTAGATTAGGCTCTTTGTATGTTCGGAATAGTGGGACTCTACTGTATATAAATGTTTAACCTAATTTTTTACTCATTAAAACATTACACACTTAAAAATGTTACCTAATTTATAAGTAATATAAATTAGCTCGAATTATCGGGACAATACTGTACATTAAAAGAAAAGTATAGAGTTTTTCTTTTTAATAAACGCCATGAATAATGTTGCCAATAATAATACTTTATAATTGTTTGTCCTTTCACTCAAGGTAACAAAAATACGATTTCCTGTTGGTACACCTTTATAACGTCACTCGAACGTAGCGTCAACATTCGTTCGGTCCCTTCGTTAACGCTATAACCAAGTTCAACTGTATTTCAATTTTTAATTTTTTTGTTACCAAGCGATAAACGAAGTGTTTAATTTGCAATATCATTATAAAAACCACAAAATTTTAGCTTTCTCCTTTACTTACTTTGCTCCATTTCTCAATTGTAGTTTTTGTTAATATATAGTTTTAAATTTTATTTATTCTAGTTTATGAAATTTATTTGAATATTTGTTACAGATTTGACTGAGCTAGTGCCCGTTGTGCCTGTTGAAAATAGGTTTGATGAAGTGCCTCTAGAAGCACCATTCGAAGCGCAACCAGAAACCACTTCTTCGTGGTCTGTCTTGTCCCCGGACGCCAAAGAATTCTATCCTAAAGGATATGTAGCTCCTAATGAAGTCCTTGATCCGGAAGCTGATGTGAATTATAGTTTAGAACATTTGACACATCAATTCCTTCACACCGAGATTGATGAACCGTATTCCGACAGCACGTACTTGGATAACAATTTAACTTACGGCGCAACAGCTTCTGATCCACCACTACCAGATTATGAATCAGTAAGTTTAACTCTAATTAACAGTATATCATAGGCGTGCCACAGGTTTTGTCCTAAGATTGCTCGCTATGATATACCAAAGCTTGTTAAATTACATGTTCCAGTTAGTTGAATTTTTGTTAGATTGCAACACTACCGGTAGTTATACTATTTGAAAGAGAAATATAATAACGGTCATTCAGTGTAACAATAATACCATATATTTTGTAATACTGTACTATATATTTAAAGTTAATCAGCTGTTTCACCCTCCAATAGTTTATTAACGATGTGTCGGCATCGTAACCTACCTAGAATAGTTTATTGACAATTAGACATAGATACTTTACACCTGGTTATATCGATGAAAAAATACATTATACAGTATTTGGTGTTTATGGAAACAGCAGATTCTCCGTTCTTTCAGTGATGATCTATATTAGATCTGCAGCCGATGCCGGCTCCTTGGCTTTGAGCCAAGATTGGATTTTGTTGCAAATAACCCACTCTTTGAATGACCATAATATACCGAACACGAAATGATACATCTTGATGAATGAGATGGAGAGGAGTAATTTCTTCTTCTTTTAAAGAAATGCGGGCGTTCTTATTTTGAAAAAGAGCTCTTAATTAAAAATCAATTTAATAAGAAATATGAAACACCTCTTTAAAAACCCATTGTATTAAGATGTTGCAGTTGGAAAATTTATGTTAAAATCGGTAATGTATTATCAATATATATTTACATTTAATATTAAAAAAACCTAAGGATATCATACGATTAATAGTGATAACCGAAGGTACTTGGTAGAATTCCATGTTCAATTAAAAAACAAACACAATTTTTTTGTAATTTCTTCAATTTTTATTTGTGAATCTTGCCGACCTAGATTTTGCCTGTGACGGCATTGGTGAGGCAGCTTATACAGACTAAAGACTATTAGAAAAACAAGCGTGTTTAAACATAGAACAGTTACTCCCAACAAAGAAAAAGGAAAGGGAGTGGAATACGTATGGTCATAAGGTTGACAATGGGTTTAATAGAGGCGAGTTGGACAAAAATTCTACCGACCTGATCGTTAAGTACAAGGCTAGCATCTTTACAAAATAATCTCTTAATTTCTAACATTTCCAAGGAATTTAATTTCCTACTTTTATCATTGACATGGAGAATCTTAAAGTTAATATTATTGGAAAAATCTGACTCTAAATGATTTTTTAGATGGTTAGAGAAACTAGAGTCATTATGACCCAACCGCCAACTTCTTTCATGTTCACTTAACCTACATTTAAAAACCACGGCCTGTTTGGCCTACATAAGCTGCATTACAGATGATACAAGTTAGCTTATAAACACCACATTTTTTCGTGTTGGGAATATAAGAGATTTAGTCTGGTTATTTAATTTAGTTTTTAACATTTTTTCAATAAGTTTAATGTCATAATCATTATTCATAGCAATATGTTTGATGCAAGTTAATTCTAAATAAAAGTCATTATTAGACATGGGAATGTTAATGAGACGATGCAACATATTATGGAAGGCAGACAATTTATGATTAAAAGGATGTTGAGATGAAGAATGTATGGTATTGTCCGTAACCGTAGGTTTCCTAAAAATACTGAAATTATGTTTCCCATTGTAAATTTTTATGGTGAGATCAAGAAAATTTATTTGATTATGTTGCCCTATTTCCATAGTGAATTGTATTGCCTTATTAATAGAATTTAAATAATTTAACAATAACTGAAGCTGGTGGTCAGATCCTTCAAATAAGCATAAAACATCATCTACATATCTGTACCAATATTTAACGTTAGACTTGAATGGGTTATTATTGTCAAAGAATTTTGATTCAAAATTGTCCATAAAAATCTCAGTAGCAAGGGAGATAAGGGAGATCCCATTGCCAAACCATCAATTTGAGCAAACACTTTGTTTTGAAGTTGAAAATAATTATGATCAAGTCATACTTTAATGACATTCATTAACTCAATGGATGTACAGGGGTCTATGGATGTATAAGGATATCAATTTAGTAAAACTATTTAGTTTTTGTGTTTCAAGATCTAGTATGTTGGAAAACTACTACACTTATTCATTAACAAATTAATGTTAGTGAACTATAAAAGCTTACTTTAAACTCCTTTGATATTAACCCTTTCGACTCTCATTTCGTACTCCCATATTGGAGCCCCCAGATCTCATTTATGCAGGTATGGAGTACACTCTAGCAACAGCTGCAATTATTGTACTGATTTAAACAAAATTATTACTTCTAGACTATTTTTTTCTCTTTTAGTACAATACTAAAGCTAATGGAAACACAAAAAATACAATAAAAATTATTCGCATAAAAGTTAGTAAAGCATTTAATCCTTCAGAGTGTGATAACAACAAAAAATCGTGTAAAACGGTTTTTTTGTTGAACAAATGGCCAATTGAGATTGATTTTAGGGGGCTTAGGCCTAACTGTTTTTGGTTTAGGTTGTTTTTTATTTTTATTTGAAGGTTAACATCAGTAAGTTTGCATTTTCTAGCCCTACAAGGTCCAAGAGTGTCTAGATCCAGATGAAGGCCTAGAACTAGGCCCACATGTAGGCCTAGGCAAAGTGTCCTCTTTTCACATAGAGTGCCTACATAAATCTTGTTTCTTATCGTTATTATTTAGAATTTGTACTTACAACTGTATTTTCATGTTTACAATCCACATCCTGCGTATCACTTGTATAAATCCAGTCTAACTGTCAAACGGTTTCGTATTCTTTCTCTTCGTCATTGGATCGCCGTCTACAGATTTCTTCCAGATACTGATCAATGTCTTTGTCGTCCACTAACCTATTCCACTTGTATTTTAAAGGAACCTCAAAATAGTAAATAGCGGTACAGTTATAATTTCGGCGTATTTGCTACTGCCGCAGTAAAGAATCGATCAGCTGACAATAGAACATCGTTCACAGAATAATAAATAAAAAAGTATTGTCGAATATTTTTTCGTCACTGCCCACCGAATATCAGTACAATCAATTGTATTATTGAAATATATCACTAAGAACATTAATTTTGTTCAAAGTCATCGATAATATCTAAAAAAATAAAAACAATGTTGGCCAGCAGCTGACATGCGATTAGAAATGGGAAATCGGCCGACATGAGAGTCGAAAGAGTTTAATTCCTCCTTCAATTTTTTTCACTAAAATTTACAATTAAAAAATAACTTGTAAATATTTCAATGAGCACTGTGGTAAATGTAAAACAATTTTAAACACCGAGTCCCCCAACACAAATAAACTGGTTAATATTTGTTGAATATGTTATCATATTTCCCTGATGTAAATTTTGGTAACCAAGTTACCATCATCGGAGGGTTCTAAATCTAAACTAATAATAACATCAATATTAAAAAAAACTAAAACTAAGTCATATTGTGTGACTTGACCTAAAATGCAGAATATGTCCGAACGCCTGAATGAGGTTCGGGAGAAATTGAGGCTAAAGTGGGGAAATTTTGGCCAGTGAAAAATCCTTAAATAATAAGGAAAGAATAATTATTTTGGGGGTAAAATAGATAAGAAATTAATGGGAACAAAAGTCAGCCTGGTAGGTTTGTTTATGATATATTTACATACACACACAAAGTTTGTTGTCTGCTTTCTGCTGCAAGTCGGCAGGGTTCCTATTTAATCTTCACGCGCACAAAATATCGTCCGGTCGAGCCGCTGATACGATATTTTTGTTCCAGTTGATGATTGACAGTTTCATGATTCTCGTCTGACTACAAACAGCTGTTATTCTAATACTTTCTTTAGGTATCCATAATTATTATTTTACTGATATGCAAATTTTGTTAGCTCCATAAAAATAATATTATTTATTTAGCTAGTATACAAAGGTACTTAATACATAGGTATTTACTGATGTTTTTCATTCCTTAAAAAACTACTTACCAAAATTCAAAATCGGTCTTAATCAGTAAAATGAGTACGATGTGATGACATTTGTTGGTTTCCATTTTCATTACATAGATGGGTTATAGAAATATCAAGTTTTTTCTTCTTTCAAATCAATGTCTTATGTAGAGGCTTCTTACTTAAATAGGCTACATACTGAACGGAAAGTTACAATATTAGCTGTATGAATGCGGATTGGGGAAATTTTAGTGAAAAAAAGTGTGTTCTGGGGAAATTTGTTGTGCTAAAACATTTTCTAAGTTGACTTGATCCTGTCCTTGTCACCTTGACCCTTTAAGGTTGCAAAATGATACAGTTTATAATAAAATATCTTAAAACTACCGGTACTTAAATTACAGAACAATAATGATAACAATAACTTCTTTAAACTACTTAAAATAAAGAATAAAAATTAAATTGTATAAAGTTGTAAATTTAAATTTATACATATTTGGAATATACATTCTAATTTACATTTTTACTTGTCCACGGTACAAGTACCATTAGCTGCTGCTACCTGGCGTTTTAAAAACGTCCATGACTTGGCTCAACTTTGATAGGCCGACGAGGAAAGGGGGGGGGGGGGAGAATATGTCAAAGTTCAGTTTTTTAAAAATATTTTTGTTAGCATTAGTTTAGATTTAGAACCCTCAGATTATGGTAACTTGGTTGCATCAGGGAACGATAATAACTTAAACAATTTTTACCAGTTATATGTGTTGTATTATTTACTGACCTTATGGTGTTAAAATTGTTCTGCATCATAAATTCACTTATTTTATATTTTTTCAAGTTTTTTCTGTGTTAATTAATTTTTTAGTTCTATGTAAAGTTTATTTAAAGTCGATCTATTTTGTTCTTTAGTTCCTTAGTGCGATTTATTCAAAGTCAGCTACTTAGTACCTTACATTTATATCATGTAAGTGCAATCAAATAACTTTAACTTATTGTTGATATTAAGCTCTGTTTTTTTTTATTATTATTGTTTAATCAAGCCTAATTTGTTCTAAATATATTAATATGACTTACCGTCACAATAGTGATTATTTCTTTTCTTTTTAATATCGCATTTTGACTATTCAGTTTGTTGTAGGCTATTAGCCGTTCGGCCTAATTTGTTTTGATTGATAAAAAGGAGGTGTAAAGAAATGATGTTAAATAACACAATTTGTATAATTCAAAAAGATATATTACGAGAAAGAGTCTAGATTTATTTGTTATGTCGAGCATTTGAAAACAATTTGAAATCATCTCTGTTTTACTGCCTTTATTATTTCACTCTTCTGTGTTAACTTGATGAATTACTTGTTCAATGTGCCGTTGTTATACATCCAATCTAATTCTGCTTTTATTTCAGAATGAGTGGAATGACAATGAAATGTGGGATATGATTCTGCTAGTTCAGCAAGAGCTTGTCTCAAATCCTGGTATCTTTAATTCCCTTATGGAGGACTTAACTCCATTATTTAAGAAATGGTTAAGGAACACTAAGTCTACTCAAAACGTAGTAGATTTTGTTTTTGACGTGGTGAGTTATCAACCCTTTAAAAGCCATACATACTTCCTCTTGCTTGATATCTTACAAACGTACACTATTGATAACGTAAAATTAATATACTCATATTTTGCCAGTACTCAACCTTTTATTTTTATAATGCTGTAGAACTTCTACAGTTTCATAGAGGGAAACAACTGTTATGGACAAACAACATTTTCAGGGCTGTGCAAATAGTTGGAAAATATATTCAAATCCGAATCCATCTCAGAATTCGATAGTCGAATCCGCCATGCAAAAATATTCGGATTCGTATTCGAAAACGAATCCGTTAATCAAGATTCGGTTCGAAAGATCGAGTAGTGACTGAAAAGATTCGAAAATTTTTCAAGGATAAAACGGTACCAATGAGAAAAAAGTTGTTAACGGTTTTGAACAGAGTATGTTGCACCATGTTAGGCTGCTGTGAATTAAATGTGCTATAAGTGTTGAAGTTTTATTTTTGTATTTTTGACATTACCTGATTTAATTAGCCTATTACATTTGTATTATGTTATTCACTTAATAATTATTATTAACTAAATTATGATACCAGTTACTAGGTGGGCTGTATTTGATTGTGTTAAATTCCAAATAAAAAGAAGTTGGACTGGGATTCAATGTTAGTTTTTAATATAATTTAATTTTAAAATAAGCTGCACACTGTCCAATACATAATATTTTTTATAAATACCTTGAAGCCTTTCTAATATAATATTCGGTATCAATTCGACAAATTTTGGAGGATTCGATTTGAATTTGTAGACTTGAGATTCGGATTCGTAGGCTTGAGATTAGGATTCGTAATTAGCCTAAAAATATTATTGGTATTCGTAATTAGCATACAAATATTATTCAGATTCGATCTAGCATTTTTGGATTCGCACAGTCCTGAACATTTTTTAACAATTAAGATGTCTCTTTTAATGTTTGAGGCAAGATAACTTTCAATATTTGCAACAGATTTTAATAAAATTACTCCCAGACTCTACAATAATCTTCCAGACAAAATTTAAAAAATGTAGTACTCTAAACAAATATTTGATTGTGCTAAAGAACTGGCTATTGAGCATTGACGATGTGGAGAGCTTGAAGGATGAGGTGGTGTGATGGAACAATGTCGTGTGCGATGATGTGGCTGTGTGAGAGAGACTGGAAGTTGTTTAAGTTTGTGTGTAGTGTGGAAAAGAGTATGAATGTGTTTAGTGCAATTGAAACCTTTTGTTGTGTATATAATCTTTTCTATAGTTAGGCCTACTGTTAAACCTTTTTATTAGTTTTGATATGTTTGTTTAGGTTGCCTTTTATTAATTTGTCTTAAATGTTTTTCCCACTATTTGTATGTTTTGCCTATAATATGTTTTTATTTTTGATTGTAAATTGAACTGCTCCTATAACTCTTTTTTTTACTCTTTTTTATAGGTAAATTGGAATTTACTTTGGCAACCTCAAAATGGCCTTGCCCTAGAGGTTGCTAAGTATTTTATTTCCTATTCGGTGTTATTTTTTTAAAGTAAAGTTTTGATTTATATTAAAGGTTGTTATTTTATTTTATACTTTATTATTATGTAGTTATGTTCTAAATTTTTAGAATGAAAACTTCTTTAGGCGTGTTGGGAACTTTGCATTGAGAAAAATGATTGACCTCGCCTTATTGGACGGTCACACTTTTTTAGCATGGAGAAAAATGATTGAACTCGTGTCATCGTCATCACACGCACGCATTTTCTTTAAGGCTCCGTCGCATGTGCGTAAATATTTAAGGTTATACCCCATCTCTGCAATTATTTAAGACACAGTCGCATCTGCGCAATTATTTAAGGTTCCATCGCATCTCCACAATTATTTAAGGCTCCATGGCATCTCCGCAAATATTTAAGGCTATGTAGCATCTTCACAATTATTTAAGACGCAGTTGCATTCCCACATTTATTTAAGGCTCCGACTTATATCCGCAATTATTTAGGGCTCCATCACATCTCCGCACCTACTTAAAGCTCTATCGGAGCTCCACAATTATTTAAGGCTCCGTCGCATATCTACAATTATTTAAGGCTCCATCGCATCTTGCAAATATTGAAGGGTACGTCACATCTCCGCAATCATTTAAATCTCCATTATAACACTAATACATTGATTAAAAAAAAAATACTTCTTAATAACCCAAAAATAAAGTTAACTATATGAAGCTAAAAAGTTTTCACTTCTGACGGCAGTCCCACGATGGCCTGTTATTAGTTTTTCTTATTTTTATTTTGTATGTGATTGTGTATATATCAGGAAATGAAATAAATATCTAAAAAAATAAAACATGAAACAATATTCATAAAGTTGTTTTAAGCACTAGTTTCTGCTTTGTTGACTTGACACACAATTTTTAAACTCAGTTCATACAAGCCACAACACACGATGATTACTGCCATGTATCCACAGTAAGCTAGATTCACTCAAGGTCACACTCATTCCTAAAATGGAATCGTGCAGAGAAGCATTTAAATCCTTTAAAATCTTCACTTTATCCTCTATTTGTATTATTGAAACAATTCTTTATTTCAAATTTAAATTTAAACAAGTCTAAAATAAGGACTTCCATAATTACCGTACTAGAATGGCTTGTAACTATCGTGGAAAACAGCACAGACTAAATTTATTTAGTAAGCTACCTTTTCAAACTGTAGCACTATTTATAAATAACTTCGATCACATTTGGTGGATATAAATGTTTTAAAAACAAACTGAGACGATTGCTGTTTTCTGGATCGTGTTACTCTGTAGAGGAGTTTGTGGGGCACTGACAGGGTTGTAGGGAGCCTCCTTGTTGTAGTTTTCTGTAGTTTTTGTGTTATTTATTGATCTTGTGAGTATTATGTTGTGATGACTAACAATGACTGTATTTTTTCTATGGCTGGTGGATAAACGAAAAAATATTTGTTGACAGCTAATTAAATAAAATTAGCTGTGGGTTTGTAAAGAATTTCTCTACATAGCCATGATATAAATTATTTATACATTTTATTTTTAATTTGATTTTAATTTGTTGTTATTGCTATTGATTTATTTGATTACTTTCCTTGCAAACAGTGTTATAGTTATCACTCGCTCTTTTGTTATAAAATAAAATGTATTATTTCCATATAATTTTATTTCTGTTTTAACTTAATAAACTAGATTTTGAAGTTCTGTGAGAAAAACTTACTTTTTGAAGCTTGTATAAGTTTCGTATAAAGTTCTTTAGTTATAACCTTCCTAGTGCTGAGGATCGCAATCAATTCAGCACTTTTGCAGCACTAGAATCTCAGACCTAACCGACTACGTTCAACTGAAATCAGTATATATATTTCATATGTTTTACTTTTTTCTCCTTTTATTTGTCCCCACCACCAATGTTTAATTTATTCCTACCATGGTTATTGTCATCGGTTAGTTCGGTAGAGCGGAGTCCTGCTAATCCAAACACGTCAAATTAGAAAATCCGACTGTAAAGTCTGCAAATTTATTTGTCCGGATTTTTTTTATTTCAATATTTATATTTCATTTATATTTAACCGTAAACATGTTTCACTGCTCAATTGAGTAGTCTTGTGACACCTCAACTTGTATTGAATATTTCACCCACTAAAAACAATCTAATCGCAATAAAACAAAAACCGTTGGAAAGGAATTGATTTAAACATTTTAAACTTTAGTTTTTGTTTTTACA
>JAGFPH010000574.1:417776-455515 GCA_018207615.1 Philaenus spumarius
GCAATAGGAAATTATACAAATACTACGTCACTTCTCTAAGGCTCAATATCGGTCGACAGAAATATTTTGACAATAATATAATAATAATAAAAAGCTACCTTTGGATTCGTCAAGATTTGAATTTTCTAAAACTGCCTTCCAATCAGACCTCACTCTTATAGTTCCGAAAATATAGAGTACTCTGTAAACCCTTGCAATTGGGCAGTTTTTAACCAATGAAACAGCACATTTTGGATTCCCTTACAATTCGATATATTTGTATCGATATGTTTATATCGATTTGTAGGGAAAACTTCGATCTTTCGTTTTGTGTAAAGTAAACCACATTTACTGTAAAGGTTTTATTCGTTTAGTCCTGGGAAATACAGACTTTTGTTGAATTCAAAACTCGCCTTGTGAACGCTTGGTTAGCGTTCCTATGGTATAGGCACTCAGAATATTGTATTCGTTTGATCCGCGAGAATTTTGAATGTTTATCAGTTAGCCTACCTTTCATTTGATATTATCTTGTGTTACAAAGTGAGATGAGGGAGATTATTAATTTATATTTTAATTATATTAGAAGTAGAATTTTATTGGTACGGTGCAACACGCGATGAAGTCAAATCGCTTAGTTGCATTTTGTAGTAAGCCAACGACCAAGCTATACGAGTAAAACTGAGTGGGGACAGAGTTGTTAAATAGAGGGGAATAAATTCGAGACGAGGATTTTTGGGAGGAACCAGGGTAGGTGTACGTCGATTTGAGACGAGCTGACCGGAAGAAACCACGAGGACAAAATAAGGTTAGGGAGCATTTCTTGTGAATATTTGAGGAAATTGTTTTAGCATCAAGCTAAGTAGAATCAGTTTTGTTTTATAATTTTGGAAATTATTTTATTGATATCCGTATTTGAGAACTTTGGGAAGTAGATATATTATTTGAACTCAGTTTTGCCCGAAGAGTTAGGCATAAGATTTATATAGATTTAGATTGATTGTTGTTGGATGAATTAATATCTCTGTGCTTAGGTGTATGTACGGAATTTAAATATAAGATATATTTATGTTTCCTTGGTGGAATTAATTTGAATACAGTAGGGCGTCGAAAATCCGAACTAATTGGGACCGGGGGAGGTTCGGATTATCAATTTGTTTGGATTTTTGAAACCAAACAAGAAAATGCCATTTAGGCTTAAATATATGCCCTTTAATCTATTAAAGTGGTTAAACAGTATAAGTAGTAATGTAATTACAATACATTATGTAGTATGATTTACATATTATGATTTAGAAGAACCTGCACGTACACAGTAGGGCCAACATTATTACACTTGTAACTCTTAATTACAGTACTGTACATAATTAAAAGTTCACTTTTACATTATAGTTATCACAAACGAAAATTAAAAAAAATATACTGTACAGTACACTACTGTATGTACGACACACTGTTCTAATGATTATTTATTGCTAGCGCTAAAGCAGCTTATTAGCATGACTTACTGACAGCCAGTCTGCTGTGAGGGCGTGTGAGAGCAGGTATTTAGAAGTGTTTAAAAAGAGATAATATTAGGGGGATTCATGCAACCTATGTTAAGTATTGTAAACGTTGTAAGTGCGGTAAAATCGAGAAACTCGTTTGACAGAAGTGTGCTATTTAGAGTCGATAACACACTCGACCTTACAATGGTCTGGGGTCCTGTAAACCAGTGGTAACATCGTAAAACTCTTGGGGAAGGTAATTTGAGGTTTTCAGCTTGAATAAAAAAAACAGGTTGTTTAATTTTGTGTTTTTCTTGTTCTTGTTTTATTTGAGATGGAAAATAATAATAATAATTTCGAACCCAAGAAAAGAATTCGGAAGGAACCGGGTAAACGATGGAGCAAAGAAAATAAACATTTTCTACTATCTTTAATTTCCGGGAATCCGACGAAGTTAGAGATAATTTTCTTCCTTTTTTTACTTTCTTGTTGACCCTCTACCTGGCAGTTGAATATTTCTAAACTGGCAGGCACATTTTTACTACTAGAACACATTTTCATCTAAAACCCTATCTAAACCATTTTAGTAAAGTACATTTATACATTTTCGTGTTCAGAAAGTGCAGAGAACATTTCTGTGTATTTGATTTTGTTTTTTTGTTTGCACAAATATGTTAGCAAAAAGGAACCAAAAAGAGGCCTAATCTTGTTATAAATATAAAAAAATGTAATATATACATTATTTAGTAAGTAGGGAATAAAATCTCTTTTACAAACTAAAGAATATGGTTAAGAGGCATATTCTAAACTTTAGTGATTTAGCCTAGATCAGGAAAACACAAAATATGTTTCCAAAAAATGAGGCCTAATTTTATCTAAAATATAATTCACAAATTATAAAGTGCGTACGGTATTACAGTTTCAGTCTAAATAACTGTAAAAAGAGGGACGTAATCAAAATAATGTAATAAACTATATACCAAATCAATCTTTAGAATGTTCCGAGTACAGTAATACATAAAAATATAACAAGTAATTCTTATTTTCTAAAAAGAACCCCTATGAATGAACCCATTTCATATTAATTATTATGCCAGTAATAAATTACTCGGGTATAATGTTCTTCAATTTATTATTTTTCGGGTAGTAGGGCCTACAGTAATTTCTGGAACCTCGGAGGGGACAAGGCTGCAGCGTATCCTGGACATATTTTTATTGTCATTTTTTTGTTATTAGAAATCCTTCTTTACAAAATAAATATAAAATATATCGATTAATTATCGAAATGGTGTTTTTATTTACAATCAAATTGAACAATTAAATGAGGGAGGAGGACTTTCCCTTTCTACTTGTCTTTGGTGTGTCAAGTTATTTATTTGATCAAGCACACAAAACCTGAACAAGGTCAACCTTACTTTAGCAAATAACACTTTAACACATTTGCACAAGGGGTCCTTCATTCAAAATTCAAATAGCAGTTTACCATTTTAACACATTAAGCATTTACAACAGGTTGCATGAATCCCCCTAATGTCAAACTGCAATGAAGTTTTTTGTGAAATTTTTAACGACGCAATAATTGGAATTTGCGAAAACGAAAAAAAAATTTTTGCAGGGGCTGCCTCGGAACATGTTCGGATTTTTGACGTTTCGGATTATTGACGTTCGGATTATCGACACTCTACTTTACATGTTTTTGTGACCCTCTCACTCCAAAATAATTCGAGCTAAGCGAGGTGTCTTTTATATACAGGTCCCTACAGACCTTTTGGGGTAGCCTTGACAGAATGCTCCCTTATTCAATAGGCGTACTTTCTCATATTTTAATAAAATGCGCCTGTTCTACTGATTTTTCATGCATTATTGAAATTATTTTGACTAATCCGAACAAGAATTGAGTAGAAGACTGGTTGATGTTTTAATTTTTTTTTTTTTTTTTAAACTTTCGGGACGGTGTTTCTTTTGCTCATATGTTTAATCTTATTATATTAAGCAAGTTGTTTATTCCAGATATGAAGTGTGACAGGTAGTATGGAATGAATTACATTTCTTCAAATTCTTATGTTTTTTTTTTTAACTTTTCAGGCGATCAACACACAAGCATTCATATATTTAGGTGCAAAGATGTGTGTTTATATGACAAACCTGACAAGAAGCTTGTTCCAAAAAAATATGATTAAGAAGTAAGTACTGTTATTGTGTTTGAAAATTTAGTAATTTTATTGCTAAAACTAGGGATGGATCCGTTCTCAATACCACCGATAATTTAGTATTCTTTGGTATCAAGAATCAATAACCGAAACTCGATACCGATACCGAGAGACATTCAGTTTATATCATTGTGTATTGTAGGTTATAAATGTTACATTGCAGTACATTGAAAAGTGAGTTAATCAATTACCAACACTGTTTTGATTTTACTTTTGTTTTGGGTTTTGAATTTGACAGTTTTGTTAAGTTTGGTTAAGTGAATAACATATTCTTTCTTAGTTCACTTTAGTTTTAAGTTAGCAATTGCTTCAGAAGTTTGAAAATATTTTTTAATCGATAGTGAAAATATCTATTATGCTAGATGCAGTATTTGCTCCAAGTTAGTGTCAAGAGGCTCAATAAAACATATTAAAACTCACAGTAAAAGTAGGTTACAAGGAAATAAACCCAAACAAAATCCTAAAACATAGATCCCAGAACTAGAGGAAAATTTAGGTGCCTGCCCGAGTAGGCCTACTAAGCCTCGTGGGACATTATATTCCTGTAGGTATATTTTTGTAGGTCATCCTTATCCAGCATTAAAATGATTTGTATGTTAGTGATATGTATCACTGATTTCATTTCATTTATAAATTACGTATACTTATAGTCAAATTTAGATTTCATCAACACGTAACAATTAACAAAAATCACTATAATAATAACATAGTACACCTTTAAAATACATAATTGAAGTACAAATAAATATGGTAAAATACTACAGTTTAGTCATTTCATTTACATCAATAACTGTATCACATCAGTAATTAGATATTTTAGCATTACAACAAAATACATTTACAAAATACATAAATAAAACAAGATGCGCCAAGAGCACACTACAATTTATGCAGCATAACAGTTATGCGAAGGACACCTCATCAGACAGAGCTACCAAAACCATAATGCAGAAACTCTTTACCGAGTAAAATGACTCGGACAACAGCAATCACTTAAGGCTGTATTTAAAAGAATTATATGACCCTAATTGTAGTAATTTTTTGGGAAGTTTATTAATAAGTATTGCCCCCATCCGTGTCGGTAGTTTTCTATGCAGACCAATCTTGGTTTGCTCGATACTTGAAGACATTTCTGGTGTTATGGCCTTGAATGTCCTTATTCTGGGTATGCTTATACTTAAATTGAGTATAAAGCTCTGATGATATAAGGGCTTAACATAAAATTAAAGTTTTATAGATAATTCTGAGATTGTATTTATTATAAATAATTTTGTTGAATTACTGGCTTTTTTTGTTGATAGGTATCTTGAATCTATTTTTCAAGGTATCGTTATCGAGAATTTAAAAAATGTTATCGACCCATCCCTAGTTGTAGGTGTATGATTAGTAAGGCTGCAATAAATACGCGGCCATATTGTAGAAACATACTAACCAATATTATAGCAAGACGTAGAACTAGAAACTGGTCCATAATTATTACAATTAATAATTCAAATCTACTTTAAGTTTTATAGTTTTCAGAACCCAACATAATTACAGTAATACGTAATTATAATTACATATTTTCTTACGCCCACACGACCGAACACCTGGTCAGATAGCGAACAGGTCAGTTAAAACAAAAATAGTGTAAGAGCTTATCTTTAACTGTCCGTCCTTTTAAGTAACCATTTTCTAAGAATTCATCAACAAAATTCTACCGTCATGTAGAAGGAAGAAGTCCGCTAAACAACAGAAGCGGTGTCGCACATTGAACAAGTGAAAGAATCAATTGCAGTCGATATAATATTTGTACAAAAATGGTGCTACGTATGCATGTAAGAAAAGCAAAGATTTTCCAAACCATTTCAGTTTTTAATTGTATTTATTTTTGCGAATGTTTACCAGAAGGTTGGTTGTGGTTGTTTATAAAACGTCATTATGTATGAAATTTGAGTAACTGTACAGGCCATTCCAGAACCCTCTACCCAATACTTTTTAATTCAACATCATTATTAACCATAAACCTTATCATTATTTTGCCTTCAAATGCTGAGCAATTTTTATCTAACACGCAGAGTAATTTTTAAAACTTGATAAAAAATATGTTTGTGTAATTAATATGGAGTATTATACATCATTTTGTTCAGAAAATTGTTGATAAAATAACAGAAATAATAAGTCAAATAAAAGTTGGCTTAAAGTTGTTGTTTGAAAAATCAGCATACAAAAATCTTGAAAATAGTTTTTGATTTACCACTGTCTCAATCATATAAAAAAAATTTGATCAAAATTTAGTCGTCGGAATAATCGTCACATTATAGACGATTTCAATCCTGTGCAAAAAATATATACATTGTTTGCACTTAGAAATCATTAAACAAAATTAAAAACCATTGTTGTACATCGCTCATTCACATTATCATCACTGTCACTTTCTAAAACACTAGGGTGATACAGTTCACCACAGTCAGAATCATCCTCGTCACCTTCTCATACAATAACATCACTTCCATCGTTATCTTCTAATTCTAATAAGTAATCCGTACAATAGTTATAGTTACCTTTTTTTTTTTAAGGCTACCAGGCATAAATATGAAATAATCCTTCTTCACTCATTTTTATATCGAAACGCTAAACTCTAACTTCATATGCCTAAAAATACAACAATAATCATGTCAGCTGAAAAGTCATAAGTTTTATCAGGTGTGATAACATAGCGGATAGCCTAATCAAAAATATGAGGAAATATTGTACTCTATGGATGCACCAATTCTTCCTCTTTGCAATGATAAATACATTTTATATCTTTAAGTCAAAATCAATGCATTTCATAATCGAATTACAAAGCCTCGATCAAGACGTTAGCGGTTGAGCAAAACGTAAATGCAGTTCATAGCAAGTTCTAGTGCTAAACTGTCTGAAAGTACCCTAATTTGCACATAGCCAACATTTTGTTTTTTCACTTGTGAATTTTTATTTAAAAAACGGATTGGTATAATCTTACATAGAGTTTAATAACACAAAGGCCAATTCACCAAAAATATTCAGGCTGGGCATTACATTTGGTGTAAGAGTCAAACTTCTCAGCTTTATTCATTCTACTTCGTAAATACGTGTAATTGGCTCTCAAAATACGGACATTATTTCTGGAAAATTAAATCCTTGCCTATAAGAAATATAGTTTTATTAATTCTACTGTAATTACAAGTAATTGGCTCTCAAAATACGGACTTTATTTCTGGAAATTTAAATCCTTGCCTGAAAGAAAAATAGTTTTATTTTATGGCTTCTCAAACCAAGAGTTACGGATGAAGCCTGGAATTTCGCTGCAATGTAGTTCTATCAAATTTTGTATTGTATGTTTTTATTTGATTTCAGATGTAAAAGTTTTTTCGATAATATAATAAACTTGTTCGATCAAGATAAGCATTCTGAAATATGTGGTTTCGTGTTATTCTTGGCTGAGTTATACGTCCAGTCCAAGAATGATAACGATAAAAGGCTTATTGAGTTTGCTATGCCTCTACTTGGGTGCTTGGAGCAGCTGTTGAAACATCCTCAACCAAAGTATTTGGAAGCCTTCGTCAAAGCTTTGAAGGTGAGTCACAAGATAGTAAGGCATTAACTGATTATTTATTTATGTCGGGGGTCTAATCCTCATGCACGTCAGCCTCAAGGGCTTATTCTATCAACCCCCCCCCCCCCCATAATAATTATTCTATTGTATTGTTGTAGACAAATACAATTGTATAACAAACGTCACATACTTTAATATTTCAAGCTATACACCTTAGACTGAAACCACACTGCGCCAAACAATTTGATTGAAGCAAACCGAAACGAAATGTTTCGGTTTGACTGAAACATTCCCAACCCACATTGAAACGAACAGTTCACTCAAAGTTCCCAGACATTTGCTTGTAGATATGTCTCTCCCTTTTTTAAAATGTCAAAAGTGTATGATTTCAAATAGTATATATTAGCGTTATGACCGATGATGAGTTTTGGGTGCATCCGTACAACAAAAGAAGAAGTTATAAAGACACTATTAAATCAGTGTTATTTGAACTGCGACATTATGAAGATAAGTTTTATAATTATATTCCGAATATTGTTTAGTAAATAAATGCTATTACCTACTGTTTTACAATATTCTATTTTACTGCAGTAGTACGACTGCCGTTTCAGCTATTAGTAAAACACGTAATTTATAAATTTTAATTACCAACATATTTTGTAAATTATTTAAATGAAATCGTAAAAATTACTACGGCTTTCTAACATTATGGCCTGGAAAGTAATTTTAAGTCTAGGCCTAACCTAAAATTATTGTATGTATATTGCTGTTAAGACAGGTAAAATAAATTAAACATACACACAATAATTTTAGGTTAGGCATAGTCTGATGAACGAACATTTTATGTTTATTGAATGTATTTACAATGAATGGACATTTAACTGTGTTTACCATCTTAGCTTTGATGTTATAATTAATTCTATACCTTTATTATAATAACATTAAACGTATGTAACCGGTAAATATTTGTATAAAAAACAAACTAATAATAAACGGCAATTGAAAGATTAAAATTTAACTTTAACATTAGTTTTGCCTTGTAAAACAAATAATAAATAATAATTATGTATATAAAATACTGTTAAATACAGGCTAGAATAGAAGAAGAAAGATTTTTACATCCCTTCTATAGTAAAATGTTTGATTCAAACAGGGGTTCTTCAAACAACACCAGGCGTGACTGGGTACGACTGAGGCAAACAAAACGTTTGACCGTGTCAGTGTGAACTTGTTTCCTCTATTACCGTGCTAATTCCGTCCCCTTAGTTTGCGTCAAACAACCTGAATACGCTCTACTGTATTGCACTTTTTTACCAAATTTGTTTAAACTTTTTTCATAGTTTTTATTTTTTAAATAACTACTGTATTTTCTATCAATATTAAATTACAATTTTGTAAAATAATAATAGTTTGAAGGAGTATTTTTTTTCTCTGTAATTCATGGTATTTTCCATATAGGATACCGGTACTAAAAACGCACTTTGCAGTTTTGCACCCGTGTATATATTATTTGTTCTGAAATATATATTTTATCTTCTACAATATAAATACAGAAATGAAATATAATAAATATAATTAGTAATACAAATAATAATTATATACATTTATTTTCTAACTTACCCCGATATATCCATTATAAATAATTTATAACTTAGTAGTTTAGCCTACGAAAATGATAGAGTTTAGACTCTCCGATATCACTACACAAAAATTAAAACTAACACTAAAACTATTGAAAGAAAACCTTATGTCTGTATTTATTATGATTGAGTTTTTAAAGTTATTTATACTCATAAATAAATAATTGTAAACTGAATGAACTAAAAATCACTTGTAAACACACAGTAAACAAACTTTAGTAACAAGCACATAAAATGTCAACGGTGCAACCGTGAACAAACGAAGTTAAAATATTTTCTCAGAGAGTGCAGAACATTACAGAGTCTATAGTGATTAAAGTCGACTAAAGAAGTTACAGAAATGTTTTTCTAAGGCCTTGGACTAAAGTCGGTTTACGAACTCAATGGAAAGTGCGTCAAATCGACTACAGTCGATTCACGCAGCGTAAAGGTTAAGTAACTTTAAAAATGTTGGTCATTTTCTATAGCTTTTAGTGTCTCTGAGAGCCTGTTGAATAGTTTAATTATTCCATTATATACAAAAAGGCAAGTGTTTTCTGCTTTAAATGCTTGAACGGCCATATACTAGGTTCACAATTATTCAAATTGTTTTTTGTTTTGCAAGACAAACAGTCTTTGCATTTGCAGCATACCTGAATTTTTCCACAATACAATTCCGTAATTCATGCGGGGGTATATAAACTGTAGTAAACAGATTTCAATATACGCTTATTACATCCATGTTTGGCCAAGTACCGGAGAAGAAAAATAGGTCACAACATATTTTGTTAAGTAAGTGCTTTATTGCTGTTAAACATTTTATAATGCAATGGGCAAAAGTCAAAACATTACATGTGTACATAAAATTACAATGTGTACTAAAAATACAAATTGACATTTTTAAACGTGTCATTTTTTTAAACTAGATTATATTGCTAGATTCTATAGATCACATTGCATATAAATCATTCAATGATTGAAAGTAAAACCACATGAAAAAAGTCCAATATAATGATAAAATTAAATAAGGATAACAAATAATTATGATTAAACAAGAATTTATAACAATCAATAACTACAAAATGACAACCTATTGTAATAAACATTTATAACTTAATGAAATAGTATCACAAACCATATAATCCTGGACAGAGTAGAAAGCTTTTAGTTTGAACCAATTACTGATTCTTAAACTTGTTGTCCAAGCCTCCTCAGGCAATTTATTAAAAAGTTTTAAAATGGCTATTGTTAGTTTTTTTTAAGCCTTACAGGATATTGGATCTATAAAATATTTGCTTCTAATAAGAAGCAACTGTAACTGTGAACTACAGTACTGTCGCTAGTACTGTAGCTTCTCTAGTACTGTCACTAGTACTGTGGCTTCTAGTACTGTGGCTTCTAGTACTGTCACTAGTACTGTGGATTCGAGTACTGTCACTAGTACTGTCACTAGTACTGTAACTAGTACTGTGGCTTCTAGAACTGTAACTAGTACTGTGGCTTCTTGTACTGTAATGGTGAATGTCTTGCCTGAGAGTATAACTCTGAAGATTTTCCTTAACATTTAGTAAACAATATTTTTATTTTAAATTCTTTAAATATGGGCAAACAACTATTTCTTTCCGGAACATTATAGTTCTTAATATTCTCTTTTGCCAAACAAAAATATAAATTTTTACATATCTACAGGGTTTAGCAAGTGTTGTACAAAATTACAGTACAAGGTTCTACATCCTACATATGTATGTTTTAGAAAAATCTTCATAAATTTATTTTACGACTCCCAGCTGACATGTTTGCAGATGACAACCTTTATTTAGGATTCATTTTTATGTCTCCAGTTGCAATAGTTTAACAACTAAGTAATGTATATGTATAATATAAATATATATATATATATATATATACCTTTTTTCCGTCTTGCAACTTATTTTCTGTAGTGTAAAACTACGCGCGTTTCAGGAACATGTTCCCATCTTCAGGTTTTATACAATTTAAATAAGATTTTACTCACATGTGAGCACGTCATAATTTAGCAAACACACATATCAAACACGAATTATTGCACATATAAAATTAAAAACAAAAAACACAGTTTAAACATTTTTAAAACAGTTTTCTTTAGGTCATGCTACCGTTGCACCGGTCACTGGTCGACTGAAAGATTACATCCGTTATCTCCATCGTCAATGCTATTTATAGGCCTACATGTAGCAATTGCAATGTTATACAAGCTATTTGATTTAAAATGTAATTGTTCATTGAGAACTAAGCTACTCTGGTGCAAATTAGCTTGGTAAATTTCAAATTCTTCCAATGCATTCATTAGGCGACCTTTTCTACATAAATGCAAAGGGATTAAATTTACTGTCAAATTGTCATAGCTGTGATCATTATCAATTAGGTGTGTAGCATATTTTTAATTGTTATTTGCAATGTTTTTTTTAGGTAGATGTTCTTTAAATCTATCCTTGAATTTCCTGCCGGTTTGTCCAATATAAAATTTATTGCAATCGCTGCACTTGAGCTTATACACACCGGAGCAATCTTCAATGCATTTTGTTGATTTTGGTCGCAGTTGTTTTTTTATATTATTGCTCGTTTTGAATGACACTGTCACATTATGTTTCTTGAATACATTTTTCAAATAATTAGGCAATAAGTTGGTATATTCCGCGGAAATGAATTTCATTGGTTTTGTTTTACTGTCTCTACTTTTACTCAGGTGTTTGTGAAGTAATTTATCAACTATTTTTGTACTGTAGCCATTCCTGCTTGCTATGTATTTTATTGTTTGCAGCTCTTCGTGATAATGGAGTTCACTCATGGAGTGCGAAAAATGGGTGCGTTTAATTCATTTATACACCGTCTAATAACAATACCTGAGGGATAAAGTAAGGTATTTCTGTACTTATGGTTGAAAACGTGTTTAAATTAACAATTTCTCGACGATTTACCGTATAAAAACATTAGATGGTAATGTTTTGAATGTTTTGATAATACAGTTCAGCAGGCATGTGGTTGAGTGATAAGGCCGTCCTGGTGGTGCTTAGTGTTTACTTATGATTGGTCTCAGTTCCCAACTCTTGATCAAATTCAGTCTGGAAGCGCAGATCTCATTCCAGATATTTGTTTGTACTTCGGGGGGGGGGATAAAAAGATTTTGCTGCTCTATTGATCTTGAGGCACCCTGGTGAGACTTGGTTGTTTAGATGGGATTAAAAAATCGGGTGTAGAGGAGCGGTGGAGTAAGGTTGCCACTCCCTGTAATGGAGGAGAGGTTTTAGAGGAGGAGGTGGGTCAAAGAGGAGAGGGCAGGGGTTTAGTCGTAAATTGTCCAGTGTGGGATTGCTCTCAAGCTTTTAGAAATAGACTTTGAAGGGCATCCGAGTGTGTTTTCCCAAAAGAATTTTTTAAATTCGAAGGCCTAAAACACCTTTTTAGGCTCAATGTGAAAACAAGGTAATGAAACAATTTTTAAGTTTTTAGCTATTTGATTTGGAAGTTCTACCAAGTCTTCAAATAAGGAGTTTAGTCGAAACTTGTAGATACGTCAATTTTATGATTGACATTTTTCCAGAAATGTCTAAAACCATTTGAATTATTCTTTATTTAATTTCTTCTGAAACGTGACTAATAATTTCTGTGGCTCTAAATCTGAAATGCAATACAACACCTATATCCATGCCATTTAGCTTTTGAAGTTCCAACAGTTTAAACTGATCAGAAATGGCTTATCATTTTTCGCTTTCATTGACCAATTTTTCATTCAAAGACCAAAAGACTTGGTCAAATTCAGGTGAAAAGAATTGATGTAGTTATAAACGGTTTCAAACGTTTCTGATTTCGCCTTTGCAACTATGGTCACTCCTACTTCGTGACTTGCTGATTTTTTCTGTAAACAGATTTGTTTTCTTAAAGAAGTAAGCTGGTCAGATTTGGTTGTTCCACTGTAAGTAACCGCAAAAGAACACCATTCTTTTGAAATCGCCTTGCATTCCTTTTTAAAATCACCGAGATGGGAAACTTCCTTGCATACCTTTCAGCCTAATTTATCATTTTAGCGATCGAGCCAAGGAAACAAATCTTTCTTTTGAACCCACATTTCCCTACTACATATAGAGGACCATTTTGTTCGGACTATATTACTGTCCGGTTCAACGTTTAATTCAAAATCGTCAGCGCACATAGATGAAAATTTGCTTTTTCTTATATTAGACTGTATATTTGTAGCATCCACAGATAGGTAGGTGTCAGTATTCAGTTTTGAGGTAAGAATACATGCTTCGCATTATAAAGGTTCCAGAACATTAGAGTCTGGTTCCGAGGTGGAGGTTTTATTTTTTTAAACAACATTAATGTTTTTTTTTTTTTTCATTTCCTTGAATGCCATAGTAATAACCAGTTAAATATAAAGAGTACACTTGTAACTTTAAAAAACTTTATACACTTCTCAATTAAAGAACTGCAGCATACACTAACGTAAACCACTGTCAGTTGATTTCTAGTTACAACACGATAGGTTCTGGCTGGAAGGGAGTATTATCATAGAGTGCCGACGGACGACTAGAGACCAGACAGTAAGATATCTGAGCTCAGGCTTACCTGCCCCCCTCCTAGTTCAACTAAAAGCCCTCCTTTTCAGTACTTATTCAAAGACAATTTATTTTACTATTATTAAATACAACCAATAAGTAAATTTGCCAGCGAACAAAATACAAAATTAATATTTTGAAATAAATATTTCATTTTAAAAAAAGCAGTTTGGGAGCGCTGTTCCCCACGCTCCTGTATCTCTACACCCCTGAGAGGAGAAGGGGAGTGTTGTGTGGTGTACTCCCGCCTCTCAGGTTAGGGCATGGCATGGCTTGGCTTGGTAGTGGTTGTAATTTCACAGTGGTTTTTGTTCCAAAATACTTTTTAAAATGTACTATTTTACAATCATTTTTATAAACTTATGGTGAATCTTTAAAAATTTAACCCCTCCAAATCTTCAAAACTAATGATCGCAGCAAAAGAAAGTACCGAACCATTTTTGTAGAGCATTTAACGTTTTTTAAAAAGTTATAGAACAAACTAAGCTCTAAGTGAAGGGTTTACGAGATATTTGCAGAAAAACCTAGAAAACACACAATATTTACAACCCCCAAACTCGACTCTATTTCGGTGGAGACTTTTTACCACATTTAGAGCAAAGGGAAATGAACAACTTCCAACAATCAGACCTGTGTGTCTTTAGATTCCCCAGTTTTGTCTAATTTTACTGTACTAATAGAGTAATGCTACCAACTAGATTCTACTATTGAGTGTTGGTAAACGTACTGTGACTAAAGACTGAAATTAGAATTTCAGGCTTTTTTTTTGTCTTTAACCTCTTGGTTAGTAATGCCGCATGTGCTGCGGCAGCCATTCCACGCGCCAATAAAAGTAACAACGCAACGTATGCGTTTTGATATTTGTATTTAGTTAGGAAAGCCACAACCTTTGCGGCTTAGTTAATTTTAGATAAGATGTATTCTGCGATCTGTTGGCTGCAATATAAAACATCTATCTTAGTTCTAGTTGATTCTGATAGGGTGCGCGAGAATTCCCTATCAGACAATTTATAATCTTGCCTGGCTGTTTCCAACATAGTCATTGCATAACCTAAGTTCGCAAACGAGTCATTTTTATTTAGATTTTATATACTATTTTTGTAATGCACTGTATAATTTATTTTTCTAATGCTCAGTATAATTTAAAAAAAAATGCAGTATTAGAGTAAAATATGTTTTTAACCCTAGAACTGGCACGGTTAAAGCTAAAATTGGCCAGCCCGTTTTTAGCGTTTTGCAAGCATATTTTTAAAAATTCGCCAAAAATAGTAAATAAACCCCAATCCAAAAGTGTTCAATAGCTTTTTTGTAGAAGAAACTTCAAAGAATTCAAATATGCCACTAAAAATTAGTTTAGTTTGAAATTGTAAAAGTTATTAGCTCAAGAAACAAAAAATGTTCAGTAACGAAAGGAAAAAGTTCAACTTTAGGCCTACATAACAAGTAGTAAACATTTTTTGTATTTTTTTGTAAGCGTAAAAAAAGTTTCGTAATTTAGTTCTAAATAGAACTGTATAAAAAGATTTATCAATTTAAAATTTTTTATTTTGAAAAAAACAGTTTTTATGTTCCAAGTACACAACTGGTAACAAACCTAGGCCTAGATTGTAACGTCATTTACTAATATATGCTTTGCCCAAAAATAAAATATTATTATAACAAAGTGTAGAGGATAAATCAAACAAAAGAATGGTATAATTGTCTTTCCTTAGTTCACAAAAGTATTTGAGTTATCTTTATTTGAATAATAAAATGACATGAATCAAATGACATTTTGCCATCAGTAAAGAAGAGTGCGTTGTATGCATGGGAACAGAACGCTCGAGGCGATCTCACCAGATATGTACATTCTCCTGCTGTCTAGACAGACAAAAAACTGGTTATTTCTGGATTACTTCCCACCGTTACAAACTGCAGACTTTGCTCTACAAAATGGTGTAAAGAAATCTGTCAAAACATAAGGCAGTGCCTTCACAATATCGATTGACAAATGGGCTGTTTCATTCGTTGAGAAACGTCCAATCGCAAGGGTTTACAGTAATTCTTGAAAGAAATTGTAATTTTATAGTGACATCTAATTGGAAGACACCAACAGAAAGATAAAATCTTGACGAATCCAATGGTATCGTTATAATTGCCAAAGGAATATTAGTGTAGATGGTCTTAAACGTTGAAGAACTGGGAAATAACAGTACAATTGTATGCAGATTCGTGCACGGAAAGAGCTGTAGACCAATGTGCATATTTTAAAACGATGATTACGTATGTAAATATACGTTTTAAGAAAAAGTTGTAAATACAAAAATTAAAGTTTAATTCATTTTCCAATGGTGCCAGTTTTATTATGATTGGATGATTCTAAGTGGGTTAAATTATCAATTATGCAAATATATGCAAATTTTCGCAAATCCTCGAAATTGTTGCGTTCTGCGCCTGAGAGAGGGTCATGCATGACCTTCTGCCAGTTCCAGGGATAAAAAAGGTATAAGTACATGTTTTGGCCGTTAGGTTAGGTTAGCTAGTTTTGGGGACTAAATTTGAAATTATGTGATTATAAATAATTATTCCTAACTTTTTTAGCGCCTAATTCATAATTTTATATAATAGGGACAGTATAAAAACAAATTAGACAAAAAAGAAATCTATACATAAAAAAAATCACTAATTTGGGGTATGGAGCTAAAGGGAAAACCCACTAACCAACAGGTTAATGATTACTTTCCATTACACTAAACAACTTAATTGATGTTTCAAAGTGGAAACATACTGTGACTAAAGACTGTAAGTTAGAACTTCAGGCTTTTTTTATTTGCATTGATGCAATGAATATATTCGGGGCCCTTGTTACGCACATCGGATTGATTCTATGTATCGAATCGTGGACATCGATAAGTAATCCCTCGACATTCACGGACTTGGTATTCGCGGTCGCTAAAAAAAGAAAACATACTGTATAAGTAGCAATAAAGTACATGCAAAATTCTTAAATTATTATAGTGTAGCACTTTAATTATTATTGTACGAATTTAATAACATTGTATAAATACCAGGTAGGTGAAACACTCGCAAATACAACAAAACATACAAGATGGGATTTCCCTACAATACACCTCTGCGTGAGTACAAGTGGACTTGTGCAAATGAAGGTCAATGGCATACTGTGATTTAGTTGGAGACATCAATTTAGTGTACAGCAAGTCAAATTAATTTTTAAGAATTAATTAAAATTACAATAAAATATTTTGAATGAAATTAAGTTTTTACTACGTTTTATCACTCGTAACAGTCGTAACCAATATTTTCGCTACCAACAGCGAACGATAGTTTGATGCCTTGACATGACTAAGTTCTAAAAATAGACAAAGCCAGACAATGAACGAGCAAGTAGGGATGGGTAAAGGTACCGTTATGAGAGCACTGACCTTGAGGGGAGAGTGAGATGACAAACAATGATCCAATAACTTACAAAATTATCCACTGTAGTCTACACTCCAAACAACTCAGCTCAAATACTAAACCTTTCAAAGACTTTTTTTACCGCGTAAAAGCGAAATCGCGTAAAGCCGGACAGCATATAACAAGGACTGCCTGAATCTTATGTAAATAAATTAACTATAGGTATTAGTACACAATGTTTTAAAATTTTCTTTATGTCAAGAACATCCCCTTTTCCTATAAAGATTTAGTTTACACTATTCGCGGCAATTTGTCGGAACCTATCCCCCCCCCCCCCCCGCGAATAGCGAGGGATTGCTGTATATCAAATATTCGTAGTTTGTAGTTAGATGTTAAGTAAACATTAAGTATTTATGTATTATGGAATTTTATAAAGTGAAAATTGAGTGTGTTTTGTTATCATGTATGTTTTTCTTAAGTGATGTTAAGTTATAGGAATAGTGGAGTCCGGCAATTGTGTTTATTTACGTTCGCATGCGCAGTCTGCTGTCACTGAAAAGATACTCTAATATTTCATAAGTTAAATAAGTTGTGAAATAAGTTTAAGTTTAAAATGTTTTCGTTTTCATTTATTTAAGAAGTTTAGAAATATAATTAAGCATCGTAATGTAAACTTTCGAAAAATTTATTTATAATTTATGTTTGCTGAATGAATAACAAAACTGCTTGAAATTTAATAGTTGGATATAAAAGTTTTAGTAGTTTTTATTTGATTAAATCAAACATGTTTTCTTCAATGTTAATTGATTTGTCTTTTTTTGTAAATAAAGTTGGCTGGAATATATCTGGATGAAGACATGAATCCGGAAACGAATAAATTAATAAAGAATGCTAACAAACTAGCGAACGGACTCGGAGATATGGCCGAAGTCTCAGCTTTGAAAGCTGTTATTAAGACTCGAGAAAATAATTGGGGTCGCAGTAATGACAATCAGGATGTAAGTTCACTAGCCTAATTGATATTTCCATGAATATGTTAGTACTGTATGCGTAATTAATTTACATTAAGGCTTCCCAATAGGCCATGTTTTTGTTTGTTAATGATCATATTTAGGAATTGGATTCGTTTCACTTTTTTTGTTTTACAACTTTGTAAATATTTGTAACGTTTCTTTAGAAGAGATACTAATTGTGCCCATTGTTTGCTGATTACATTATTACTAATATGAGTAGTTCTTTAACAAATCTAAAAATACAGACGTTATAATATTTTTAGAAGATAACATTCACGTTTGTGGTGGTAGTGAAATCGAAAATAGTGATTCGAACATTTTTTTTACACGTACAAATGCTTGCATAATAGTATTTTGAAAACTCCCTTTTCACTAGCCCTTGCTCTATTTTGTTTTATATGCCTAATATTTTCTAATCAACAGTATATTGAAAGACAAACATTGAGTCAAAGTGCTAAGTAGAAATCGAGTTACAGGTAGAAGAAATTTTGAAGCAAAAATAATCTTGTTAAATTATGGTTTACAAGTAGTAAGGGTTAATGACATTTGTTATAAACACATTTTGTATTTAGGAAAATACCAAAGGAGAAGAAAGAACAGCCAATCCTCAGGATTCTCAGCTCGATGAAGTATACTACAGTCCTGATGGTCAGGTTATGACAGCTGAAGAAAGGTTTTTTCTTGAGACTCAAGGAGCACCTTCGTCTTCTAATCAGTAAGCAGATTGTTTAATTTATCTGTTATAGATTCACTGTCTTGATTAAAAGAAATGTTGTGTTCCTCATGAAATCTTAAATCCTTAAACCGTTAGCGGTCTTGGTGACGATCTATCGGTACCCCAGTATACTCGATAAAACTGGTAGAGTAATGATCCATTTGTACCCCAGTATATTCTATAAAACTGGTAGAGTAATGATCTATTGGGTACCCCAGTATACTCTCTAAAACTGGTAAGAGTAATGTTGTGTCAGTACCCCAGTATCGAATTACTAGCTTACATATTATTGCATTCAGTTATGGAAGTTAGGTTTCATGCTGCGCCATTGGTTGTTAGTGTGAGTTTATTTTAGACAGTTAAATAATTTTTTTAGATACTTATAATGTATATACCTTTTAATTTTAGTTTACAGTACGCAGTTCTATTAATTTTGTTATTTGTTTAGCGTGTTTTAAGTTATTGTTGTGTACTGTTGGCTACATTACATGTGATGGCAGAGCTTAGAGTCAACATTTGGGATATTGACAAATATTTTGAAGAAGAAATTGAAAGTTATTTGTTTTTTTAATCTGATAGTGAAATTGGTGATGAATATATTAATGATAGTGACAGTGGCAATAATGAATTTATTGACGATAATCATGATTCAGGCCTAGGCTAGGTTAGATAGCCACAAAACTCAAGTATTGACATATTTTATGAAAATGATAATAAAACTTGTAAATATAAACATAATTCAGTAATTTCTTTGTAAATTGTTGTTAATTGATTAGATTCTAAGGACATACAAAGAAAATTAGTGCAAAAATATACATTTATTATGTTATATTAGTTCAAAAATAAATTTTGTGAGTTATTTGCTATACATTTTTTGACAATTTTTTTAGATATTTATAACCATTATAGTTAAAAAAATGTAATCACCATCTGACTTTACAGGATTTACTTGGTAAATAATTTTAAAAAATTCATATTTTATGGAAATTTTAACAAATTTTCTGTAAAGGTGGGTAATGTTGTCAAAAATAGGTTGTTGAAATAGATTTCAATTATAATTTTATAATTATGTTTTCCTTGCTAGAAGTAATTTAAAATTTTAATACTTGATACATTTTTTTCAGAGACGGCAAACAAGACGAGGACAACGACTCAATGGACGAAGAAATGCAGGAAGCTTTTGAACAGTTCTTGCTCATGGTATGATTTACTTTAGAACAACTGTTTGTGTAATTACTTTACAGCGTTTAAATGAAGCTTCAGAATTTTAGTTGATCGTAGTGGTTAATTAAATACCCTTTTAAAATAGACACCTGATATGTTTACAGAAATTACAATTTCACTTTGTTAATTCAGACTTTACTATTAAACTTCTTCAATTCCTTTCTAATCATTGTACTATTGATCTTCTTCAATTCCTTTCTAATCATTGTACTATTGACCTTCTTCAATTCCTTTCTGATCATTGTACTATTGACCTTCTTCAATTCCTTTCTAATCATTGTACTATTGACCATCTTCAATTCCTTTGTAATAATAGATTATGTTACATTTTGAACATGCTACGATACTAATTAGACACTTTGCAGACCAACTTCAAATGCACCATGAGTTCAGAAAAAAATATTATGTTTACAGAATAAAGTTTTTTATAGAACGTTTTCTTTAAAAGATAGACAAAGAATTATATCAATCCAAATATATTGTATGCTGCTCAATTTATGAGAATTTTTTTTTTAAATTTAAATCTCAACCGTGACTGCAGTTACATCCGCTGCCCGACATTGGCAGCCGTGTCAGCTGTTTTAGTTTACAGTTTGTGTTGCATAAGTGATGTTTTTAAAATGTTGTCTCAGTGTTTTGTTAAATTGTATCATGAGTAGATTAACCTATTTAGTGGCACACCCGTATATATACGTTTTTGCTACCTGGCATGCGTAGGAGCAATCCCGCATATATTCGTTTTGAAATTTACTGCTGATAGAGCACAACCGTAACAGTTCCTTTTACGTTTAGAATACATATACTTGTGCTGCTATCTGTTGAGAATAAGTAGAACCTTTTCTGAACCGATTAAGCTTTATACCAATATACAGGAATATTTTTATGGTTTTGATCAAGTGTCTTCTGTTTGAGTATTTAGTTGCAGCTGTCTGTCAGCTTTCTCCTTCTCTTCTGTTTTGTCTTAGTAACACAACAAATTATCCATGAGTCTTAGTTTGACTGTTAGATTGAGTTTTTAGATTAATAATTTGATTGTGTTTGTGTAAATAAGTGATTATTCTACTGCTAAATAAGGTGTGAATACCATAAACAATAATAATATTTCTTACATTTATAACGATTATAAAATAATAATTACATTATGTGTTACACAACCGTTTTTGTTTTGATGTGTTAGTCCAAATAACATATTATGTAATTTTTTCAAATATTTTGTAAAAACAACCATTTAGGACAAGTAAATAATCATTTTTGTAATAGCCTAAAAAAAACCGCTCCACTAGGTGACCCTATGTTGTCCAAAACCCGCCACTGAAAAGGTTAAGAAAATTTAAGTTCTGGCAAATTTTACTATCACGAGTCAGCTTATGAATAGAATCTACATTACTCAAGCAAATCATTTTTGTTTATTTGTAATTTTATCTAATTGTACATAAATATATAAAGCTTTTAACCTTTCCCGGATTATAGGCCTATATATCCGCTTATTTTTTGTAGCTAGCAGACAAAATGTGGATGTATACGCCAATTTATTGAAAAACCTTAGGAACTTAAAAACGTCATACCATTAGTTCTACGTACTAAAATAGCGTGAAAATTACATTAACACATAACTGAAATACTAATGTCTTGACAAGATGGTAATTTGTATACCTAAACATTTTTGTTCCAACTGTAAAAGTAGTTTTACTCTGCATGTAAATGTGAATAAGTAGCGAGCAAACAAATTTAGCATTTTATACGATTTGTTTAACGTGATGGTACACCAAATACTATTACATGTAAAACATATTTCTTATTTTAAGTTAATTTTTAAAATTTGAAACTAGATTCTTTTTTTTTCACCTTTGAGCGTTTATTTTCCAATTTTCTGTACATATATACAAACTGTTTAGTACAATAAATAGCACAGTAGAACCTTGATTATCTGAGGTAATGTGGACCGAGGATACCTTGAATCTGGAGGGAAGCGTATGATAAACTGGTGAAATCAATAAAAGCGCGATTAGGGTGCCCATACCTATGGGCAGAGGGGGCCACACCCCCCCCCCCAGCTCCCAGGGAAAGGAAAATATGTATATTATTAATTATAGTCTGGTATTTTTCTTTAAAAAGATTAGCACTAAAATATGTTTTGAATGTTAGGTGCCATTTGATTTTACATATATTTATTTTATTTTTTACAAGAGTTTAAGCATTGTGTATTGAAAATACTCCCAATACGGGGGTTGGCGTGCGATTCACGCAATGCATTGTGTATTGAAAATACTCCCATTACGAGGGTTGGCGTGCGATTCACGCAATGCATTGTGTATGAAAATAATCCCAATACGGGGGTTGGCGTGCAATGCACTGTGCGTCGGCCGCTTCTCATAGTGTTCAGTGACAAGCTCACATGTGCTAGAAAATATCATATGGGCGCCCATGACATGTTCCAGTTAAAAATTGTTTCTTGAAGAAGGCCATAAGTGTTTTCTGTTTAACGGGACTCGCTCGTTCGTGCACCGTTTCTATTTTTACACTACTGGTTTACACTGCACATTATCATAACACATCGAGTTTGAGTTTTATTGAACAGCGTGACATTTAGTGAAAAAACATTAACAAAATTGTATTGATGATTAACAAGGCATTGGAATTACCGTATTTAATAATGATTAAAAACTGTGTAGTGTGTTTTATTTACCGGAACCATTTTTGACGAAACAGTATGTGAGTAGCATAAGTTCAGTATAGTAGATTTGTCACTATATGCACGGTTACTTTAACGCATGCATCTACTGCAAACCGAACTTCCGATCTTTTATTTGTGGTTTTTGACTACCTCGGTTAACCCGGAACTCGGTTAGTCGGGGCTCGGATAACCACGGCTCTATTGAATTACATTTATACTGTTAAATAAATATGCTTTGTTTATTGTCTCTACTATGTTATATCCGCTAAAGTTTGTTGCGCTACGGACGGATATATATACAAAAAGATTATTTGGAACAAAACTACTATTTATTGCAAACATTTACATACTTTATATACATGAAAGTAATATAACAACAATAAATACATTTTCTTGAATTTCACTCCAACCTATAATTTATCCTTCCATGAAGGTAATATAAGGCCGTCTGGGAAGGGTTAAATACCACTAATTTTTCTATAATCCAAAAAACATCCAGAAAGTATAAACAAAACTATTAAGTATTTTTTTTTGAAATTGTAAAAAACAGTATTTCTTAAAACAACATTTTGTTAGCAATACAAAATTACAATTTCTCTATGTTTTGTTAACAATTTAAAGTTGCACAACTTTTTTAGTAAATACAGTAGAACCCCTCTTAACCGGCCTCGGATCAACCGGTCCTCGGGTTAACCGGCCTATCCCATGGAACAACAGATTTTTTTTTCTCTAACAGATTATATTACTGTAACTGGCCGAAGTGTCAAACATTGATTGTTTGACAGACATTTCTTGGAAACTAAAGCGGAGTGTAGCAGACAGAACAGGGGAGGGGGAGCGTGAGTTTGATTCCCCTCTTGCTTCCGCCGCAACTGTATTTTTTTCTTAGAATCAATTGACAAAGAGGCATCCTTTGTTTCTTTTTCTTCATTTGTTTCTTTGTCGGTACCTTTACTGAATTTGGTGGGAGCAAAATATGTAATATTTGTAATATGTTGAGCAGCAAAAAGATTCAACGGCATTAGACGTGATTAATTTACGAAATTGGAAGACCTGGCATTAAAAATTTTTGTATGTTAAAGAACAGAAAAAATAACTGATTTTTTGATACGCTATATGTAAACTCAGTTTTCAAAGATTAAAATGTTTAATTTGTTGGTGTTTGTTTGTGTATGTAGTACATACAGTAAAATTTGGTGCAATAACGTCTTATTTGCTTGTTTATTTATGAAATATGTAGGTTATTTTTGAACAAAAATCTATTTTTTACGGGAATCTCGGATCAGCCGGCCAAACAGGTAACCGGCTAGGGTCTCGGTCCCGACCAGACTGGTTAAGAGGGGTTCTATTGTAGTTAGGTAAATTGCAAAATAAATCTGAGATATATGACGATTCCACTGCTCTGAACAAGATCTGTTTTTCTAGCTGATTTGATCGAGCAGTGGTTCTAGTTTGAACTGTTTCTCTTTGTTCATGTTTCTGATACCAGATAATGACATAGTTCCTCAGTGGTTCTAGTTTGAACTGTTTCTCTTTGTTGCAGGTTCCTGATGCCAGATAATGCCATAGTTCCTCATCATTGTGATATCATGAAGTTACCTGTTATAACTAAGTGTTGCGGACATTTTTAGTGATCAGTTATTGATCATTTCAACATATTTTAGGAATAAGCAATGTTTTTAACATATGCTCAATTTCATTTTCTGAGGTAAAAAAAAACCTCTGTAATTTTACCAAAATCCAAAACTTTAAATATTGGTTTTTGGACTTTTCTTAATTTTTTTATTTAAAAAAAAGATATTTTTTAACTTGTTCGTTATTTATTGTTCTTTAAAATAAATAATGTAATTTTATACCTGTCATTTGTTTTGTTTTTTAAACTGCCTGACTGTGTTCTTATGTATAAGAAAAACAACTTCTTGCTTTTATACATAACATTTTTTTAAACAAACATTCCAAAACATTATCTTTTAAATATAGCCTACATTTATTTGTTACCGTTGGAGAGTATTTACATGACTTAATTTTCCTTTCCAACTTTCTACTTAATAAAATGTTCCTGGAATTGTTGCAAAGTTTAATCCAAAAGCATTACAAGAACAACTTAACTCGGCTGAGGATAAATGTTGAGGCCTTAATTTTCTTTTGAACTCTGTTAATTTTATTTTCAGTTGCTTAGATAGCTGGGGCTCATTCCCTGAGAATTGTTATGTATAAAAATTTGTGTAAAATTTTTTTAAATATATTAAGTTATTTGTAAAAATGTAAAAAATTTGTATTAAAATGTTTTCCAGTTAATGTATTTTCTTTACTTTCCTACCTTTGTCTGAGTTTGTTGAAGGAATCCCAGATCACCTATGGTAGAATTGTTGCAATCTCCCTTAATAGGCTAGTAAAATTGTTAGTTAACACTTTCCGTGCTATGCCGTTTTACGGTCATATTAGCAATGACTAGCAAGTTGGTGCCCTCGGATCGAGCTTGCGGCTTTTACCGCGTCAGTCATAGGTCTTGGTCATAGGTATAACCACATAATAATATCTATTCATTTCATGCCCATTTTTTGTGAATCGCTTTAAAATAAGTTATCAAACCTTTTCTGAATAATAAAAATAACAATATTTTTACGTAAAACACATTTATTTAACCCTAGACCTGCCCTGGTTATAGCTCAAATTGGCGAGCCGGTTTTTAGTATTTTGCAAGCATATTTAAAAAAATTTGCCAAAAATAGTAATTATATCCCAATCCAAAAGTGTTCTATACCTTTTTTGTAGAGAAAGGTTCAAAGAATTCATATATGCAATTAAAAAATTTATTGATGTAAAATTGTAAAAGTATTAGCTCAAGAAACAAAAAATGTTCAGTACCGAAAGGAAAAAGTTCAACTTTAGGCCTACATAACAAGTAGTAAAAATTTTGTTGTAATTTAGTTCTAAATAGAACTGTATAAAAACATTTATCAATTTCAAATTTCTTATTTTGAAAACACTAGTTTTTATGTTCCAAATACACAACTGCTAACAAAACTAGGCTAGTTTGAAACGTAATTTACTAATATATGCTTTGCAAAAAAATGAAATATTATTATAACAAAATGTAGAGGATAAATCAAAGAAAAGAACGGTATACTTGTCTTTCCTTAGTTCACAAAAGTGTTTGAGTTATCTTTATTTGAATAACAAAATGACATCAATGTAATGAAACGTCCCCGATCGATATTACTACAGGCAGGAAGGGACATTTGAATTACGTGGGAGCGACAAGCGAAGGACGTTCTCACCAGAATGCAGGGTGTTCAGCAGCCTTGAAAATCGGGAAGATCGGGAATTATGCTTGAATTTTTTTATCCGGGAAAATATCGGGAATTATGCTTGAATTTTTTTGGCCGTCGGGAATTTTACCAAAAATAAATTTAAAAAACTAAGTTTTTGTTTAAAAATTATGTTGCAAACATCGACTTTAGCAGGACACGATATTTCCTGCTGCTATCGGCGCTATCTACAGATGTTCCAAACACAACTGTTCCAGTTTCGCTTCGTTCCGGCGCTATAATATGTACAGTATTATGATCGTGAACGGGACTATATTAACAGAGAGTTCCACTCCCAGATGTTCCAGTATCAAACTGTTTTCAAAGATTTAACTTGAAATATTGTTCAAAACATGTCTGTTACATACAAATCATAGTATCTTTTTTTTTAAAGAATAAAGTGTTTGGTTTGTTTTTGTAGTTGTAATCCAGTAACTAGGATTGATGATCGATTAATCCTTCAATTGGCGAAATCTCCGCCTAACCTATATAATCTTTTGTCCAAGCCATTCATAAAATCGATTTCTTTTGCCGACATTCACTGTGGTACTCAAATGACGTTTTAATGGCATTATTTAATAAAATTTGCGCTAATTACGTTCGGGCGATAATTTCTTTCACTGGCATTCGCTATTGTATGTTCGATAATATTTTAATATAATAATGGGTAATTAATTACCTTATTTCAACCGTCGAGTACTCTAAAATATATCCTTTTTGGATTACCGGTTTCGGTGGTACATCTAAATCGACATCATCAGATCGACCTCAAATATTTTAACATCGGTTTTCCGTTAAAAGCGGTCACACATTTTATTCGGGCGTCAATTTATTTCGTGGACATTCACTGTGGTACTTAAATGACGTTTTAATTGCATTATTTAATAAAATTTGCCCTAATTATGTTCGGCCGTTAATTTCTTTTGCTGGCATTCGCTATTGTATGTTCGATAATATTTTAACACCGGTTTTCCATTAAACGGTCACATATTGTATTCAGGTCTCAATTTATTTCGCGGTCATTCACTGTGGTACTTAAATGACGTTTTAATGGCATTATTTAATCGCAAAATATTATTAAGGCAAAAAACCCGACTTTGGATTTTTATGGGTTTTAATACATTAAACGAAGCAGGATGGTGAGTAGAATTAATACGTACCAAAATTTTTCAAAAATATTAATTACCCTGGGAGTTTTGGGATTTTAAGTAAAACTGTTACTCAATGTAAGCATTTTTTCAAAGCTGTATAACTCGGTGCCTATAAAAAGGAAATTTATGAACTAATTTTTTTATTGTAGACAAAAGTCTATATTTTAATGGGACACTTTCAAATTTTCAATATCTCATATAGTTTTTGAGAAAACAATTTTAGAAAAGTACATATTTCAACAACAAACATTTTCGAAAGGAAAATTTTTGCCCCGATATTTCCACCAAGCAAACAAAGCTTCTGAAGATGGGGTCTACCCGAAACAAAGGCAAAGCTAAGAACGGCTAATAATAAGGGGTTTCCCCATTTTTCTATAGAATTCGATCTAGCACAATCGATTATATGCATCTTAAAACCCTTATATGCGAAATTTGATCAAAATCGTTAGAGCCGTTTTCAAATCTGGATACATACATACATACAGAAATCGCTCATTTAATATTATACTAGGGGCTCTGCCCCTGGACGCTTCACGACCCAACCCCTCCTCAGATGGCTGCTTCGCTTCGCACGCAGTTGGAAAATTCGCTAAAGAATCTCGTTAATCTTTGGCTCGTTTGTACATAGGTTTGTAAAATTATGAAACCAGACTTAAATATATTAACAGTAATTACAAGATTAATTATAACCTCAAATATATGCTTTAGAAACATGAGAGGCTTTCATTACAATTTTAGTCCTAGTTCTACTATCTTCTGTCAACTAAAGTTTTGAAACCAGGCCAAAATATAGTAAAAATTATTGCAGGATTAACATAACCTCAATACTATGTTTCAGAAATGAGCCAGGCCTATATTACAAAATTGACTATTAGAATTTATCCATCTTTGCCAAGTTTACCTTTTTTTTGACAAAATAAATTGTTAAATCAGGCCCAAATTATTCTAATTCCAACGTGCTAAAACAATATAAATTAGCTTGTTTTTAACTGTAATTAAAAACTATCCAATGAACAGCTGATTTTGGATAATATTCAATCTCAGTTCTATTCCACTCTATTTCCAAAGTGCTAAAACAGTATAAATTGGCTTGTTTATAAACAGCTGTTTTGATCACTTTATTTACTATTTCGTTGTTATTTTGTAACTAACATGGCAACCCATAAGACCCTATATTAAAATTTGTCAACTTTTAAATTAGATTTTCTCAAAAAATTGTGTTTTTATACGAAATACAACTACTACATGGGTGTACTTTAAAATCAAAACTACACCTAAATAAAAAATTTCTTTGAATTCGTTAGAGCCGTTTTCGAGATCCGCGACAGGTATAAAGATACAAAGATAGATACAATAATTGCTCATTTAAAGTAATAGGATTAATTCACCCTTTATACGGGTGAAAATATAAACTGTACCTTTAGTTAAAAATATATTCCAAAATTCTTCCTAATCAATGTCAAACAACTAAGAGTTAATTGTTTGCTACTATAATGACAAAAAAATTATTGTTGCCAGTTAAACAATACATTTAATTGGATACTTTAAATAAAATACTTATGTTCAAAATAAAACATACTCCAGGGAAATGTATAGCGAATATCTGTTCCAAAGGTTAAAAACAGCGTAAAAAAAGTTATTAGGTATACTTTTCTAACATCCTTAAAATGTTTAGCTCATAAATCTAGGTATAATCTGAAATATATTATGATGTATAGTTGTTAAACTAAAATATAATAATTCAAATTATTCATATTTTTACTTTTATAAATAAATAACGTTGGATTTTTTCAACCATAGCAATACAAATTTGATCCGTACCAGAGCCGTACTTTAGTTTTGATAGCTACTTATTACGCTTCGACTCAGATAGTAGCCGCCGCGCAGGCCGCCTGACTTCACGAATAAAGATGGGAGTTCTGTGAATTGTAAAACAGACAAAGGCAGTTCAACGGCGTTATCAAATCGATCAGAGATCTGGCAATAGTTTGCTTACTAGTCTAAAATGACAACACTGTCAACAATATAAACAATGAAAGTTTGAAATCTCAGCGGTAAGCCGGTCGCGATTCGTGAAGATATAAACTATGAGCGGTTAGCCGGCCAGTCCCTAGCAGCCAATCAGTTTCGTTGATATCCTCCCGCCATTTCTGACCGGCTATGCGAAGTGACCGGTTTGAAGTGGTACATTTTAAATTTTTTGATGAGTTTATAAAATAATAAACTTGAAAGATATGGGTGCTGAAGGACTAATAGAATGCATTTCCACAAAAAGTTTTACAGAAAACAAAATATACTAAAAATATATAGGCGGGTTCCCTTGACCGGATTTGCAATATAGAGTTTACATGCCCGGCTTTGCCGGCGAGTACGGGTATATATATATATATATATATATGTGTTCGCAGAGTTCGCACTCTAGCGGCCGTATTTTAAGTCCGATTTGGTCCCAATTTGGTACACATGTTGGTTGTCTATGTCGCTCACACGAGTTCGTTAGCAAAAAAAATCCAGCAACCGGAAGTTCGTTTTTTGAACAGAAGTAACTATTTTTTGAGATTTTTACTACGAGAATGAAATTTGTTTAAAGTTTTTTCCAAAAATAAAAATGTAGCATGTTATTCTGCACATTTTGTTTTTTTACGCGACCTTATAGCTCGCTTGGTTCCCCAAAATCGATCAAAACGTAAAATACCATAAAAGTACCCGGTTCAAAGCCACTAGGCGCAAACAAATTCTACTAATATATTGCGTATACACAGACAGCTGTTCTGCGCCTTTGTGAGTAGACCTATTTCCCAAATTGTTGGTTGAAACCCTAAAACATAGGCCTATAAACTTAAATTTTGGAAATTTGCTCAACTCACGTCAGCGGTTCAGCTGCGTGGCCGAATTATTTATATTTATAGAAGGTAGTGTCCGTATGTGTGTGTGTAGTCATAAAAGAGCAGGATGACTTTACATTGTATTTACTGTTTCCATAGTAATCATGAAAGTAAAACGATGAACAAAATTGGAACTTTTGCGGCCAACACCTTTTGTAGCCCGAAGAGATGGGATTTTTAAAGCAAGGACAGTCCTTTATTGTAGACCATTATAGGTAGATTACTAAGATGTGAAAGAGAAGCTAGGGCGTGCGCTTACCTTGAGCTGTTGATGCTGTGAATGTCAGTTGATTTGCTAGGAGCACTATCAAAAACATTGGTGTCGTCTTAGTTTTGTTACTTTTTCGTCGCTTAACAATAACTTTTAAATGGATAACTCTAGTGTTAAAAATGTTATTTTCATAGTCAGGTTAGGGAAATTATTTACTTAATTCAGGTGATACCAACCACACAGTTTCTCGTAAACAAGGGCAACAAGTCGCCAAAAAGTATTGACCATCAGTACTTTGTCGAGAGTGCATTTTCTTTAAGTTTAGCTTTCAGTATCTCTCTAGCAGCATTTTCTGGACCGGGCCACTGCAGATGAATGTGTTGGAAAGGTTTCTTCTTGTTCTTGGCAAACCAAACAGATGGGGAATCAGCAATTCCAAAACAGAAGAGGTATGCTTGTGTAACATATACTCGGTTCTTGCCCAGGATGCAAGAGTAGACACTGATCGAGGGATTCCCTTGTAAATTTCCAAGTTGTTAGGTGGTTTTTGTATTGAATGCAAATGGCGACCCTTTTCCTCGTTCCATTGTACAACCCATTTAGTTTTATTACAAAGAGCAAGACCGGCACTCGGCGATAGATTTCTTGATGGAATCAGGCCCAGGTCAGCAGCTATCCCAGCTATTTTATCTGCTTCTTTGTTACCTCGTAGACCACATTTTCCAAGAACCCATTGGAACCAAATGTTGGGAAATTATTTATAATTTGTATAAATTTAAGGTCTAAATCTCAAAACTGAAGCCGGTTTATATTTTTAAACCTCCACCCCCATCCCTCCTCCACTGATGGCAGTCCCCCTCCCCCGTGCGCGAATCGTTTCATTTCTGGTTAATTTACTTATACCTACTCTCTTGCAAAATTTCTGTTCACTAGTTTTTGCATTCTTGAGGAAAATATATGACTACACACATACACAAAAACCTCTTTTATATAACAGTATGGATATTATTTTATTATTATTTAAAATTTAGAATTTTATTTTTAAAGCTGTATTAAAATAACACATAACTATACACCATAAAAATAATTCATGACAAATAAATGGACAATTAGTTATTACTATCTTTCCAATATTACTTGTTAATGTTAAGAAATACTCGTACGTCGTACCATGTTATGGGTATTAGGTCAACAGTAACTCAGAAGGAAGTGAGTGTGAGTAAGTCTGCATCCCGCAAAATGCCCCGCCCACATAACCCTCTCGCCTCCCCACTCCTACAACTTGACGATTACAGACGCTCATGTATGTCTCAACATGATTAGTAGTGGCATTGTTTTGTTTCTGCTAAGTGTAACGATATGTGCTAGCGTGCTACTGTTTACCTATATTCCAATCAAATAAAGTGATTACTATATGTCTAGTGTGACGTGTGAAGTCTTTTGACACTAACTTACTTTTTTGAGTAGATTATGATTTAATGTGAAACTGAAATGGATGGGAGAAAGAGACTTAGTGGGGCAGCATACAGACGAAAGGCAGAAAAAAAGAAACAAAAAAAAAGATGACACTTAAAAAAAGTAAGAAAATTAAAGACGTTTTTAGCTGTGGAAAAGCTGAAAACAAAACTCCTTAAGAGCCAGTCAGTAATAGTATTGCTTGTAGTGTTTCTGACAATAATGACGAAGAAAAAAAAATAACTGAGCAAGGTCCTAGCACATCTTATAGGCCTACTACTATTGAGGATATTAACACAGAGCCCTCATCTTCGACATATTCCGGCCAATCTGGCCTAGAAAAAGATAGTGGTAGTAAAATAATAATCAGAAATGCAAATTTGCCAGATAACGATCTGTATAATTTGGTCATTAATGGCAAAACCATTGATTTCCTATTAAAACAAGGTATGAAACAAACGATGGCTCTAATTTTTCAAAGTCGGTTCGTCAATATAATGCTGGTAGGAAAAGGTACTGTACTGATGGTTTATTTAAAAGAATGCTTTTGAATGGAAATGTAAAATGAGATTATTTAGTTTACTCACCAAGTCAAGGGTCATTGTATTGTGCTCCTTGTGTGCTTTTTGGAGGCCTATCTGGGTTTGCTTCAAAATTAGGATTTAATGATTGGATTCACGATGCCAAACGTATCTCAGAACATGAGAACTCATCCTCTCGCAGAGATCGCACAGTTAGATTTAAAACACGGGCAAACGAGCTTTCCAGAGTATATCAAAAATTGATAACTGTGTTTGAACAAGAAGTGCAGTACTGGAGAAATGTACTACAGAGGGTAGTGTCTGTTTTCAAAAATATTTCCTCTCGAGGCCTTGCATTTCTAAAACGAAGTATTTGGATCAGAGCATAATGGAAACTTTATGATGTGCCTTGAGTTGATTGCTGAGTATGACCCTTTCCTATCTGCTCACATTGCATGCTATGGAAACCCAGGTAGTGGAAGGACATCGTATTAAAGCTCAGGAGTTTGTAATGATATTATTAAAATTATGGGAGAGAAAGTAGTTTGTAAAATTGTTGAAGTGATCAAAATGAGTAAATATTATTCAGTAATAGTTGACTTATCCCCATATATTACTCATAACTACCAACTTGCATTCATTGTGCGTTATGTAAATGAGAAAGGGGAGGCAAATGAGAGATTTTTGATACTTAAAAAAATCCTGGTCACGCAGGTGAAAATCTTGCAGACGCAGTTTTGGAGATTTTAAATCATTTTAGCATCGAAGTAGCTGATTGTAGAGATAAAACCTATGACAATTGTGCAAACATGTCTGGTAAATTTTCTGGTCTGCAATCCAGATTAAAAGCAATCAATCCCAAAGCTTTCTACATCCATTGTGCAGCTCAGTCAGCAAACTTAAGAGGTTCTAGAGCAGCATAGTGTAGTCGGGAGTCTATAGCATTTTTTAATTTTTTGCAGAGCTTGTTAAATTTTTCTCTAGCTCGACGCAGTGGTGGAATTTGCTTTTATCATTTTTTACTCCAAACAGCTCAACACTGAAATCATCAAGCCGAACTCGTTGGAGTGCTCGAGAAGAAGCATGTAGAAGTCTAAATTTAGACTGATCATCTGTATTCAACGCTTTTAGATCATTTTCTGACGGTGCTTCTCAAAAAAGTTTGGAACGAAACAAAGCTTAAGGTGTACTTAAGCAGATAATTCAAATACAGCATTTATGCCTATCCTTTGGGGTGCCATATTCCAACAGTTTGGGAAGACTATGAAAAAACTTCAAGCAGAAGATATGGATGTCGCTGCTGCCAAGAAACTGTATGAATCATTGATTGGCTATTTAGAAAACATCAAGGATTTGTATCAAGAATATAAATCCTAAGCTATAAAGAAGATGAATGAGATTCAGACCATGACGTCAACAAAGTCACCAGAACTTCATTTGACATCACCTGAAAAGAGGGAAAGACCAGAAAAGTTTTTTTCTTTTACGAGTCGGACTCTGACCTGAATAGTGATGATGTTACCTTGGTGTGAGGAGAAGAAACCAGAAGAAGTAAACGTCAATGAAAAAAAGCTCGAGTCAAGTTTTTCTGTTGTGATTAATACATTAAAGGAGGATTTGGAAAAAAGATTATTTGTGTACTCATCTTTTCCGTCCAGATTTTATTTCATTTCCAAACTTACAGAACTTGACTCTACTACTAAAATGAAATCAGCAAAAGATCTTTGTGAACTGTACAACACGGACTTGGAGGACAGTATAATAAATGAGTGTATCCATCTTAAAAGTTTCATCAAAAGTATTAAACATGAAGTGATCAACACAAAGAGTGAAAAAGTAGAAAAACCCTGGACCCTGCCGAATTTAAATAGAATAATTGAAGAAAAAAAAAACCTTCAAGAGATCTATCCCAATATCTGTGTAGCTTTAAAAATATTTAATTGCCACAGCTGCAACAAACTTTTCAGCTGAGAGATCATTTTCAGTAGTGAGAAGGGTAAAAAACCATTTGAGGTCAAACCAAGGACAAGCTAAGCAAGAAAAAAATTGTAAATGCGGAAGTCTTGTGTACTGAAGCAGATATGATGAACAAGCTTAGTTTTGATGAAGTGATTAATGTGTTTGAGCACACTCAAGCAAGAGGAAAACCTTTCATCATTTGATTATGACTTACCTGTTTTGACTGTCTTGGTAGACAAAAGTGACAATGTTTACAATCGAAATTTTACTTATGTATTTTTGTGATTACGGTATTGACTCATACTTTCTTAAAAATAAATGATGACAAAAACATTTTGTGACTTTTATTACCATGTTTGGTGATGCAAAGCTAAAAATATTATCATTTAGAGGAAATTGTAAAATCGTAAATTTGTATGATATATTCTTTAAATCATAGCTTGTTCCCTTTTGCAGTTATATGTTACTGTTTGAGACAGAGTGGTGAATTCGGAGGGGAGCTACAAATTACTGTTAGCATAGGGGCGTACAATTCCTAAATATGGCCCTGGCTGTCGGGATCAGCCGGCAGACCACTCGGAGATAGGAAAATTCGTCTTAGAGGGATCATCCTTCAGACAACGAACGAGGTATCCCGTGATGTCGGGATAAACCGACAGACGACGGAAGGAGTTAGTTAAAGGAGAAATAAGAAAACGTGGAGTTTATATGAGATAGGCAACGAGAGAGAGAGGAGCGTTGTTAGTAGAACAGAACAGAATGAATTCTGAGTGAACGAAGCCAGTATTTTAGGAACCCTGAAATGGCGTGCCTTGCACGGTCATATCCCTTCCAAGTTCCTTCTCTCTTGCTGTGAGTTATTTATTTACAATGAGTAAGATTTACAAAACACTTAGAATATTACATTTGAATAAATAAACAATTGAAATTAGCGTCAATGATGTATTTTATGTTTTAACCCTTCCCACACGGCAAACGAGTATAACCGCAACGGTAGACTTTGACCCAAACGTGAATTACGTTTAAAATCGCAAAAATATATTTTAGCCTCTGGTTAATTAGGTAGATTACTAAAGTTCCGGTAGAATGTAGAAGCATGTCCGCTGTCTATTCACGAAGAGAAAGATGTTTTGTTGAATGTTCTACGCCTCGAGACAGTGGAGGGGGTCTATTTCGTCTAGAATTGTCCGGTGGAGCTCGCATCCTATAGCTTCTACAGAGCGGATAACGGCTATACTCACAGTCTTACTAATCTGATAGGCGACGACCTCCGTGTTTGCATTTGAACATTGTTTTGAAGAAGTATTGTTTTTATAGATGTTTCTTAGTTTTTATTTTGGGTTGTAAATATTTTTTCTTAACGTTTTATTTGTTTTATGTGTATATCAGCATTTGAGTGAATATTATTTGTTGTGTGAATCGTCTTGGTGTAAATATCTTTTTATTTTATTGAATAAAATGGAAAATCCTGATGACTCAGATTTCAAAACTTTTGTTGTGGGTGCAATAAATGCATATTGCAAAGACAAATATTGCAATGCGTATAGGACAAAAAAAGAAACCCTCTACTTTTGCACGACTTGCACCGTTGTCTCTTCACCCTGATAAGTTGTTTTGAGATTTATCACACCTCTCCAACATACTAATTGTCTACTAATATGTTTTTTTTTTGTATTTTTAATAGTACCTTGTAATTTTTATATATTATTTCATAACGTTATTGCTCCAATTTAAAAATTTTAAAAACCAAAATATTTGTTTTTTTGCAATTTTTTACTATTATGTTTTACGTAATAAACATTTTTAAATGTAACCAAAACCCAATGATGATATATTTTTTTAATTACATTTTCACATAAAAAAAAAACAAAAATTAACTTTTGAAGAAAAAAAGTAAAAAAGTAATTTCAGCGTTGAGGTGAAATAAGGCTAATTTTATTCAGCGTGCGTAAGGTTAATGATGTATATAATTTTGTAAAAGCGTTCTTTGTAATTCTTCTGTTTCAATTTTACTCTTAGAAGTACTCTCTTATTTTTGATAAAACTCAAAACATGAGTCTGGGTGTAGGTATGACTTGTACACAGTATCTTTTACTAACTTTTTTTGTAATATCCGTAGCACCTAAATGAATATTTAGACAGTTTCCCAATTACATAAAGTTTCCCGTTCGACCTTTGCGTTTCATTCTCCTGTGTTCGGCCTGGTCGTTTGATTTGGAGTTTTTCTTTGTTTTTCATGTAGTCCCTTTGCAAATCTCCATTAAGGCTGAGCCTGAACTACTTGTAGGTCAGGGTTTATGGTTGTGTTTTTCTTGGACTTATTTGTACAAGAGGTAGGCGTCAATAACCAAAACCTCCGAAAGCTAGAAGAAAAACTTCCTTTACAATTTTATTTTTCTTCGCATGAAGTGGTCAATAATGTTATCACTGGGATGCACACCTCCCATAAGATGTGCATTGTCCAAGAAAATATTACTGGTGTCAATTTCCCAAATGAAATTTCTCTTTTTACTGTTTGGCGTTTTATCCTGTACTACTCGCTCTTGTACAATTTAATATTAGTGTAAAAGCAAAAAAAAAAAAAAAAAAAAACAATGATTTTAGATTTTATTTATGAAAAAGATTAATATCATCATTAGTCCGAAAATTCTATACGAGCTAGCGGATATATCAGCTAGCATAACTTTATAACCTGTCGATCAAATTGAATATTTTCGTACTAAATTACTTGTCAAACTAAAGACTTTATAATGACGGGTTACTATCTATATTGTCACACATAAAAAAAGTTTTAAACTGATGAATTTTATGGTTTGATATTTTCATTTTTAATTCAAAATATTTAGAAACATAATTATGTAATTTACACATTGGCAGCATTTAAAATAATTTAACAGTGTTTTGTAATTCAGCTGTTACAATTAATTTTTTTTTTAAATAGCTATAAAAAACAGATTTGCATTAATTTCTGGATTAGTTTTGGTATTCCCTTATTAACTTTGAACCGTTATTGTGTGGTAGGGCCTGCTTTATTGGTGGAAGAATCAGTGAATATAAAGGGTGTCTATCAGTCCCCAAAAAGTCATGAATATGATAAAAGATCACGAAAGTTCCCAAAAAGTCATGATTTGTTGTCTTAGGTCACCATTTTTCCCTGCCTGAGATCGAATTTCCCTCACCCCACAGTTTCTACTGTACCGTACGAATCGCCCGTGTAAACTCTGATTAAAAGTTCAAATCTATTTAAAGATTCAGTTCAATTCATCTAGTTCACTTGGAAGAGCCCGTTTGATCGATACTTAAAGTAAATAGTAAATGATCTGCAAATCGTAATAAACCAGTTCTTAAATTGTTACCCAGCAAACGAGCTTTTCTAGTACCGAAGATGGGAGAAACAGATCGTTTGAAACATGGATCCGGATTATTTGTTCAGTTTCACAAACTGTTCTATTTTATTGAACGGTGTGTTTTCTGTATTATAAAACAAGTATGTTTTTATTAAGTATCTAGGAAGTATGATTCTAAGATTTATTTTAAATCTGTACATTTCCGCAAGAATATTTTGATTTGCTTCAAAATGAGGTTACCAACTTTTTATTTGAGGTCCCCAAAAAGTCAAGAAATAAATGTTTATGATCTGGTAGACACCCTGATGTACCGATATAATAACACTGAAGATTCTTGGTAACATTGGATATCAATCAGAGTGTTTTTCATTTAAGTTATACCGTTGCGAAAATGTAACCATATATTTGTTCAATTGCAAGTTTTTAGTTTG
>JAGFPH010000574.1:455525-503968 GCA_018207615.1 Philaenus spumarius
TGATGTAATTATAGAATTTTACAAAGTGAAAATGTTGTGTGAACTCCGTTTAAGTTATACTGATTCGAAAATGTAACTGTATATTCGTTCAATTGCGAGTTTTTAGTTTGATGTAAAGTATGATAAACAAGTAATGATGTATATTATTATATATACAAAGTGAAAATGTTCTGTGGACTCTATTCAAGTCAAATCTAGATTTAGTGGCGAAACAAATTAACAGGGTATTGTAGCTATTACAAGATTTCAAATATATATAACTAATAGAAGGTGGATTTTGTAAGAACTAAAGTCGAATAAATTTTCAGACAATTATAAGATTATTTATTAATTATATAATATATACAATGTGTTAATGTGTAACAATTTTATCTAACTAACAGGGACACAATTTTTGGGAACCTTTATTACCAGTTCATTGTTGATAGCGTACTTTTCGATACCCTTGGGATAAAGGTTCTTTTTGATTTGAGCGACAAACCTCTCTGCATCCTTTTGGTCCATACACCTCATGCTTACCTGTGGAAAAAAAGAACAATGATAAGTCTTTGAATAGAGAATTGAAAAAAACTTCGACTTATGTCCGTCTACTATTTACGATTTTTCTAATCTATACAAAAGCCGAATAACTCTAAACAGAATATCTCTAGAATCACAACCCCTGTATAACACTCCAGTGGCCACTCATGGTACAGGTGTATCCCAGCCATTTATTTTTGTGTGCCATTATCAGTTGGTAGCACGGACGACCTTGAGCGGTCAGTTACCTTATGTTTATAGTTTTCTCTACCGCTCATTTAAAGGTTGACGTTATTTGCGTCCATTAAGTTTGTGATTCATTAATTCATTTTGAAGTCTACGCAATATGGGGTACAATTGTACTACTCGCAACCACTAGCTTACTAGCTTTTTTGTTTTGGTAGTTTTAACTAATGGTTAATTTTTTGTTGTTATATCAAAGTTAGGTTCATATTAGTGTTATTTTAAATGAGTGAACATGATAGAGCACGGTTGTGCTCAGGAGACTGAAAACAATGAAGACTTAGAGGAATGTTCTCTGATGATGTTGAAGAAGATTTTGTGAAGTTTAATGTTTTACAAAACAATTGAAGTGAGGATGAAGCTATGGACACAAAGAATATTAAAGAAACTCCTCGAACGATGTTCCACATCAAGGCGCTGAAAGAAATATAGCACAATCCAAAACATATAGGGAAAGATAAAGAAACAAGGTGTTATTTAGAGCCATATATGGTTAATACATGTCATACCCAGTGCTTTAATATAATATCAACTTTTCATAGACCCAACTTTATAACTAATAAAATCTGCAATCCAACGCCGAGTAAACATTAACGCTATTCTTAAGGAAATGCAAAGAAGAGGTAGACTTCTTTTGGATATTCAGGAGGAGCAACAAGAGCTCCCACAGAGAAGAACTGGAGTTGGTCGATGTTACAAGTTTGGAAGAGCTAGGGATAAAATAACTAGATCTTGCAACAAGTATCAGAACTGGATGTGCCCGGACCACATAAGAGAAGTTTGTGTGCAGTGTTAGGAGTGAGTACAATAAAGAAAAATTACACTTTATATAATTTCAAAACACGTTAAATTGCAGTTTTTGAGTTTTGTAGTTATATTATTAGTAAATACATAATATGATGGACTGCTACAGGCTTTTGTATTTCACTATCATAAAAAACAAATCTTCTTTATTACCAATAGTTACAAAAAACTATTTTTCACAAGATATGTTGGTAATAGTTACTCGCATGTAAATAAATTTATCTATATTTTTATACATTAATGTCTAAATTGTAATTATTTTTGTTCATTAAATATGTTAAACTGTTACTTAGTCTTTTTTGAGCCAATCATGACCTAAAACTATTGTTTATAAGGAATAAATACTAATTATTTGATAGGTGTACACCTGTACCCTGCACGACCACTCAGATTATCCAAGTAACGCAACCACTAAAGTGATAACAAGTAACCAAAATAAAATTTAATTTTCAGAAAATTGCTGCAAAACATGAGAAAATTGGAAAAGCTGTTACTGTATCTTCAGAACTGTTTATTTAGAACATGAAATTTAGTATGGATGTATGTAACTTTTATGAACAAATTTTGTTATTTATTCCAAGCGCAGGAAAACCTGGAAAATCATTGTTTTTCATCATAGTATATCTTTGTGTGATTGTGTTAGAATTGTAAATATGGTGGGAAACTTCCTTTTATAATGTACATGACATCAAGATTGAGTTTGTGGTTACACATTCTGCAATCATGAAAAACCCTTATCTAAGTAACCACTTATGTAAGAACCATCAAATGTGGTAATATTGTCTTTATTATGAAATAGGTAATTTACCTCCCAGAAAACTACATTTAAATAGATCATATGGACACACCTCAGTCATGGAATGACATATTAGTTTTGGGAGAAACCCATTAATGTATGTCTGTGTTTGTAATATGTTTTGTGTTCTGACAATAAGAGATCACATGAGGGACAAATTAAAAGGTGTTTGTTAATCTATTATATTAAATTCAGTAATTCAGGGACTAATCCATAGTAAAAATGTTTCTTGTAATCTGAAATTTAATTTTTTAGTTAGTCAATGTAATCTACATGTACCAGGTTTGTCAAATATTCATAGAGAATTTAATTTTCAGGAAGATTATCAAATTATTGTAATCAACTAAATATTAAAAATGTGTTATAAAAATTATTTGAGAAAGTTCATAGCTTTGTTCTACTTTAGTACTTTCCCCAACTACCTCTGTCTCTTCCTTAACAAGTATTTCAAGCAAAACTTCTTAGGACATAGTAGTGGGAGATCGATATTAAAAAATTTGGCTGAAATACAAAGTTATAACGTTTTAGTGAGTAAGCTTGGTGTTATTAAAACATTAGTTTGTTTAGAGGTGGAAAGCACCGGCAGGCTGTCTTAGACAGAAGTACATTATGTGTCAAATGTGCTAACCTTTTCAGCTACAAGGCAGTCTCTTCTTTTCGTTTCAGTGTTATACTCGTTTCACCAGCGATTTGTTGTTAAGATTTAAAGTGTGGGTACATCAGTTCGCTCCACTCATCACTGACTTCGTGTAAAGCGAGTCAAACTTGTTTCAAATTTTCATTTCCATCTAACTTGGGCTTAAAAGTAGTAGGTAGACAGAAAGTGGCGAGAAATATACTCGTTTCATACATTCGTTTTATCTACATTAACTCCATTTAGCGTTGCGTTAAACAATTTTGATTTATATTTGACACGATGTGTTCAGTAACACATTATATATAAACAAATAGTTTTTTTTTAATATGAGGAAATGGGACTGTCTGAATAAACAGTTTGCATGATTTAATATCAAATACATACTATGTATAAATAAATATGGTCATAGTTCTTTACAATCAAATATATTTGTGTGTTTGTTGTATGTAGATACAAGAAAAAACATCTACTGCTCGTGACCAAACACTTTTTTTTAGTGCAGATAGATGCTTAGGGATTTGACAGAGGTTATTGAGCGAGTTTTAAGAGTTCATTAATACTTCATTCAATACTTCAAGAGTTCATTCAATACTTGATTGTGTGACGATTGTTAGTTACTATTTGTTCAAACATATGGGGCTCATGAGTTCCTGTAGAATGGAAAATGTAGATATTTAAAAATGTAATTGTTAGATGCCATGCACGAGAAGATCACAAAAGATGAAAATACTGACTTTGGTGTACCAGAAGTGAAGAATAAAATTTGAAACTTAGATCAACCAATTGCTGATAGTACTTTTAAAAGTAAAGTTGGGACATTATGGAAACCATTTGTATAACCACAACCACTTTCTCTTGTTAGTGCAATGGTTTAGCTAAATCATTAAAATAGTTTTGGCATTCTAATATAACACTAAGAAGTGTATGTAATGTAAATGCTACACGATAACACTAAGCATGTCAAACCTACTGTTATAATAAAGAATAAAGTAATCAATACATATTCATTAGACACTTACTTTCTTAGACAGGAATTCAGTGGCTTGGCACCTATCGCTGTTGCATTCGGTCAATGCATTGGCAGAAATACAGATCTTGTCCTGTACTTCCTTCACACGGAAACTTAATTTAGAACAGCTGGCGTACTTTGATTGAATCATTTTTGCTGGACCGTTGTTACGTCTGTCAGAACTTTGGGAAGGCTTTCTAGCTGAATACTCACTCCTGATCACATTGGCATAGTTAACGTTGTCGTTATAGCAGGGTTCTTGTGCGGATGCTTGTTTCCTGCTCTTGACGGATTCGCTCGGACAATCGTCCACAAGTGCGTAGCTCGCTGCAAACTTAAGCGGGTCTCGAACTATGCAATTTTTGGGTGTGGTGAAATCGGTGGACGGTTCACCGGTGAATGTACCGCACAAACCTCTAACTTCTGATCTGTATGTGTTGTTTGCCTGAAAATCAAACACAGAAATATTTAAACAACTGAATACAACAAATGGTATCGTCAAAGACATAGGCGTAACTAGACTATAACTACGGTAGGGGTTTTAAATCTACAAATTTTCAGATTGTTAATATTAGATTTTTCTGTGTACGGTACAAAACTGTTGTTTGAGCTTGTTTTTTACTTATTTATGTTTGAAATGAGTGTTTGAATGTTTACTTTATAATCAGAAACGAAGGACGAATAATTATTTTTTTGTTGACAAAATGGCAAATGTAGGTAAAATTCTTAAGTATTATTATGCAAAAAAGCGAATAGAGCAAAAATCATGGTTTTCTTTAATTTGAATAATGAAAGTAATTTAAGTTTTACAATAATGCAGTTAAAATAAAAGAAAAAATTACAAAATTGTACAATATAAGCAACTTGTATGTAAGTATTGAAATATCAAAGTGATATAATTTTTTGTTTACTCTATTGGACTTTTGGCAAAACAGTCAATATATATAAAAGGGGGCCCGGCATTCGTATTGCATAGGGGCCCATAAATTCTCTAGGCCACACTGTGGACACGTTTAGGTCATCTAATAACTACTTTATAAATATAAGGGATATTTTTAGATCTACTCCACTAAACCTTACCTGCAGCTTGACTCGTGCACTATCGTACAGTATCTCAACACCATGTTGAGGAGCAAACAATCTGATAACGGAAGTAGGAAGAGAGTATATCCTCAACAAAGGCTCACCATTTTGATCTGGTACTTCAGTTAGTGCTTCGATTGAAACATGCACTTTTTGATTATTAACCTGTACAGTGGCTTGTGGAGCATTGCTTGATGACGATAAGTGTAAAGTTTTCTTCACCCAGTCGAAACCGCGAGAGAACATGTTATCGCTTTCGGATGATGATTCAGACGAAGGTGAAAGGTATACAACATTTTGTCCCAGGTAGAGTTTCAGTTCCTAAACATAACAAATAATTAATTTAGTCGTTAGTATAAGAGCAAAAGCATGTTATATTTATATTTTGAAACTCTAAAACCATTTATACAAAGTAAAAACTGTTTCATTTCCTTGATAATTTCTGGTATAATCATTGGTTATCTTGATAATTTTGTTCTGACCATTCATCGTGAGACTGAGTTAGATTAAGTTGCATTACCTATTTAAGTTACAATAATGGTTAGAGTTATAAACATATGAGGAAGTTGTCATCTGATTTACTACGGTATTAAACTAAAATTAAAATATAAAACAAACCTTCTGATTTGATCCGACATCACGCACAAGAATGGAGATATCACCGTTTGAATTTTGTTCGTTAGAAAGTCTAAATTTGTTTCCACTCCACTTGGGGGTAGAGTGCATCATAACGTGCCAACATTTCTCCAACCTGATATTGTAGGTATTGTTGTCAAAAGTTGTTGCCTCGTTGTTATCGATAGCACAAGTTGCTGAAACATACAAAAATACATAAATATTGTATAACTACATATTAATATTTTGGTTGATAATATTCGATAGGACTTACTGCTCTGATATGTGCCACTTAGCAAAAATTTGCCGAATTAAAACTACTTTGAGAATAAATAAGTAAGAGAAAAAACTATATAATTGTATGATTTGTGCGGGCAGTATTACATATATACAGGGTCTTTGCAAACTCTATGCACAGACTTCAGCATATTGTTCCTTGGGTCAAAAGAAACCTAAAACATCATATAACCATGGGTATATTTTGTTTCATTAGCCGTGTGTGTGTATGTAAGTTTTATTTAAAAATTAATTTTAAGAAAACTGCTATATGAATTTAATCCAAATTTTGGTTGAATGGTATCCTTGCTGGGTCCTAGGTTTTTAAGCCATTATCTCTCTCTTTCCGTTTCAAAATGTTGGCCATTTACATTTTTCAATGCAGTAGAGTCCCGCTAATCCGCTACAAAAAAACTACCCATTTTACAAAAATGTCATGACAAGTCCGAAATAGCTTATTCTTTTAAAATCAGGCTGAAATTAACCGAATTATGGGCATTTTTGCCTATCCGTACATGGCCATTAATGCTCTTTGCTACACGGTAATGTGACAGCAGTGGAATAAATTACTAATGTGGGGTTGTTAGAGGATAGGTTACGTGTAAAGATATGTGTAAAATATTGGTAAAACTGAAATCAGAAAAGATGGATCGTTAGAATAAAGAATAGATACAATGTTTTTATACTCTTGGTACAATTACTTACAGAAATATTGAGCGTTCGACAGATATTGGGCCAAACGTTCAGCCACTGAATACTGTGGATGTACAGCCAAAGCACTACGCACATACTGGTTGAGTTGAACGTTGCTCATCTGTGCAGACATTAAAGGTGTTGAAAGAGATACATTTACGGTACGAATGGCCGGACAGATTTGGATTTCAGCTTGGATTTTGTTTTGTGAGTTACCAGCACTAATGAAATCTTCGCTAATGTATTGATAGCCGAAGTAGCGGGCCATGTTGTAGGCAGCATACGTGTAGTTCTTCACCTTATCGGAGATCTGAAATAAAATTTTTTTAAATTGGTCAAGGTACATTGTGTAAGCTGTTATATTTAAAAAAATTATTCTTTAATTTCACATGGAGATTAGCTACACTTTGAAAGAAGGTTTTGGTGTCCCAACATTTATAACAGCTAACCAAAACCTATATTAGCAACTTGACAGCATCATATACTTTAAACAATTAGTTACGGGTTGTTGTTCTGACTTTATCAGACTGAGCAGCAACCGGATCTATAACTCATGAAACACCGCAAAGTTGATTCGAAGGATTCCCAAAATAATTACAATTTTAAACGTATTGCTTCGAATTAAGAATATTAAATAAATAGCAATAAATACTTATTTTTGTGAACAATTGAATAGAATTAAATATTGAAGTACACAATGTTCGATTGTATACTTTTTGCAGTTAGAGTTTCTGAAACGGAAATGCTAGCTCGTTTTCAACTTTGCTTGAGGACAATACTTCTACCAAACTGTCGTCCATTTTAAAAATAATGGAAAAGAACTGCCTGTAGAGTGTGTGAACTAGGGAACTGATTATCAATTAAAAAAAATAATGCGCCATGGACAAGACAGGGCTTGTTAATTTGTTCCTCAACATTCTGTTTGCAATTAATAGGAGATTCCTGTTATCTATATAAAAATTGCTTGACAAGATTTTCATAAAATGTTTATTCATTTCAATATTATGAAGCCTTTGTTACTTTGTGTGCTTTTTACCATTTACTTGTCTTTATTTCAATTGGCCATATAATTACAGTGGGTCTTCACATATTCTCATAAGGAGCCCAGAATTTTTAGGTCGGGCCCTGCTTTAAAGGTTAAAGCTAAGTAATAAGCAGTGGCGGTTTGCCCATAAGGGCTCTCGGACGCCGCCCCTCCAAAAGATTTGGAAAAGAAAAAAAAATTAAATACCCATTCAATTATAATTATACATCTAATTAACCAAAGTGTTTTTTTCAATCACATACATCGAAAATGTAGGAAAAAACACAAAATAGCGCGAGAAGTTTGTATTTGTAGCCGTGGGACGCTGGCCAGAACGTCCCAATCCATTACCATGCAGTTATATGAAGAGTGGTAGTGGTGGGGGCTGCTGGTGCTATGACGCGTCTAAGCTTGTGCCTTATAATTTAATACTCAGTGGCAATGAGCTATGATGTTTACCTTATCGAAGGTAGCTTCAAACTGGTACAAGTTCAACAGGTTGGCACTGGCAGTAGCATTGCGGCAAGCTGGTAACAGCTGATTGCCTTCTTCCATTTCTTTAGTACACATTTTCGAAAGAGGATGCTCAGAAATATAGTTGAATCGTTGGTAGGTTTCCAGTAGATTTCCCTGTTAACATAAATTTATTGAAGTCAAATTAAAATATGTAAAAATTAAATAACTTATAACAGTTCGGTTTTAACATGCGATACTTCTAAAAACTAAGGAAAAAGAATGCATAAACGTACAATTTATGTGTAATAAATAACGAGACGTTGATTCCGTCTTATAAACAAACCTGTCGGAAATGGTTGTAAGTGCATTCATGGTGACCTTGAACATGTCTGAACTCGCATAACAAGCAGCAATAATCTGTGACTTTCAGTTGATTGTGAATCGTTATTTAGTTTGGTTGTGTTTTCTGTAGTGTTTCGGAGAAATGCTAAGTTTGAAAGTAAAACAACGTGTAAATTAAAATTTTTTAGTTAAGATGAATGAAATGCCAACTTCTGTTTTGAAATTCTTACCATAGCTTATGAAAATGACTACCTTACTTGTGCATGTGTTCGAGTGGTGCAAAAGATTCAGCGAGGGAAGTGAAAATTTTGAACGACCTGAACGACAACGCACTTCAAAAATTGTATAAATTATCAGTATGTTTATAGGAAATGACCGCCGACTAACTTTCAGAATGATAGCTGAATCTGTGAACTCTGATCGGAAGAAAGCTTACGACCATTTGGGCACACAAGGTTAATTTCAACAAACTAATTAGAAGTGTTGTGTTTTCCCGTATGTGTTCAGTATTGTACTGTGTTACATTTAAGCATCAAGTCCTACACCTGATGAAGCCGACAGTGATCGGTGAAACACCGCTGTAGTGATTCCAACAAAATAAGAATTGCTTCACCAATAGAATAGTTGTATATAATATCAGCAATGTATAAGTAAAAATAATTTCCAAATATTAACAGTTTTTAAAGATTATAAGATTTACCTTGATTTTAATATTGGACTCGGAGTCGCAGCTGTCTTTGCCGAAAGCAAGTTGAGCGTTGATTGATGAGTTTGGATTGGCATGAGCAGCTGCCATGAAGTTGAGGATCGGTACATTAGGGAAGTAACTGGCTGCAGCGAAGCAAACCTAAACATTTTAATACACATTATAATATAGTTACAAACATCATACAAGCACAATCACAATCATAATGTATGTACAACTTGGAGAAACAAAGTCACAGCGATGAAATGTAGATGGAAATTGGATCATGGAGTTCGAATGATGAATAATATATCTTCCACAGAGGATGACTGAGGGATTATTTGCCCTTGAAGCTCTTGCTTTTGTGAAAACTAATACCATTGGTTCATCTTTTACCTGGCAGCATGAGAACTGGCCCGATCGGATGTATTTCGGTCACCTGGCCGAACTTGAGCATGTTTCCCTCATTAAAAATATGCATTTGCCCGTTTCCGAAATTGGTTATATACATTAATATAAAAACAGTATTTAAATTACAAATAACAGAGTTGGGCAAAAGTCCTGAGAGACCAAATCAATATAAATAAATACAAAAGGGACTTTTTACATTTACGATTTCATGATAAAACTATCTTTTTATATGTGACACATTTTGGACTATAAAAGGTGGTAGGGGGAAGCTTAAAATGTACAATTGTACATTTTTCTTATAATTTGAGGAACCATCTGAACCTCTCTCAGAGTCGGAACTTTTTTTGCCCCACCTTATAGACGATGGGAGCTCTCATGAGGAAACCAGTTTTTAAACAGCAACAAGCTCTTGACTGGTTTACAGTCTTGTCTCTACATTTTAAGTATAAATCTTATTCAAATTGTCTAATACTGTACACCATCTATCCGCTCTGTTTAACGGTGATGGTGGTGATTTTTATAAATTTTTACAATTCAATTTTAAAAACTTTGTATGTGTATTTAAGAATTAAAATTTTTGGGCAAGTAATTTTTAAGGTTCCTGTCTATACTGCATTTATAGATAGACAGTGGCTTTGATATTTAGCATTTCATTTTGGTTTAGTTCGTGTACAATTTTAAACACAGAATGTGCAATGTAATACAGTTAAACATGGAGCGAGCCGAAGGACATCCACGAATGAGGAATCCGAAGGAGAATGATTTTTAGGAAATAAAATATCGAATGTGATGATTTTACTTAAACTCATTAGCTTCCATAAATTAATAAATATGATAAACGAGAACTAGTTACAGTTTTTGTGCTTAAGTAAATTCTTTGATATAGAATAGTTCGAAAATATTTTTTAAATAGGTTACCTGCAGAGGTTGTGCCTGACTTGGTGATTGTTTGTAGAAGAAAAGTACTTTGGTATCGTTGGATACAGGGCTTCCAGCAAAAGCAGCGGTTGCGACAAACTGTGATTTGCTTTGACCTCTGAATTCTGCAGCGAAATCAACGACATAGGCAGTGCTTGCTGTAAAATTTAAATTCAATCTCAGTTAAATCCGTTTCAAATAACATTTATTTTCAATTAAAAATTTAACTAATGATAGTTTTAACTTTTCACTTATGTGTTCACAATAGAGTCCATCACATGTTTGACAGAAATTAGCATTTATTATTTGTTAGATGAAAATCATAACTTTAAATTAGAAAACTCTAAATTATTGGAAAATGTAAATAAACCAAACACATTGGATGCTTGGAAAACTTTTTATACTAACAAATTCTGTGACATAATTGTAAATAATGAATTAGGTCCTATACAGAATTCTTTATTAATGTAATAAAAACAATGTTGTTAGATAGTAATATTGTTTAAATTATTATAACGCATAACAGTAGCGCCTACTATAACACTTTACTATTTTAATGTAGATTTAAGCCACGCCCCTTTAATTTAAGCCACTTAGGTTTACTTTTGTATAAATACAGTGTGTTGAATCATTGTTAGGTTAGTTATAGTTTGATTATTGTAGCTGGTGCATCACTGAAGATGGCAAAATTATCGTTGCAATGTGTTTGAGTTAGTAAAGGTATTATATTAGTTGTGACATTGTGTGCCCAAGTTTTATTTTATGAAGTTATCTTCTTACAAGTCAAGCTCAATAGTTATTTATTTAATATTTTTATTTTTATTTTTAATGTCAACATTCAATGTCTCGGAATAAACAGATAGTCTTGAATTACGGATTTTTAGAAAATTTGCTTGATGGAAAAAACTTGAACCTAATACTGAAGTTAGAAAACAAAACAAAGAAGTAGAGACCTGTTGTCTTCTTTGAGAGACGATAATTTGTGTGTTCACTTAATTGTTAGGACCGGATGTCGCCTACAGGAGGCATGTTTTTTTCGCCAAAAATCGGAGTACTCTATATTTTTTGACATTTTTTCCCTCAAAGTAAGTCATATCTCATTATAAATACACAGAAAGAAAAAAAAATATATAACCGGAAAATTTCTCCATGACTGAGGAAGCATGCTGCTTGCCAAAGTGCCATTTCCACGTGCTGCCTGCCTATATGCTTCTACTGTTGTAAGGTGACCATCACTGACTTTTTTGTACACTCATTGTTAATATAGCTTCCGCTTACGGTTTTTAAATTTACTTTTAATGGTTATCTATCGCTAGTAAGCACTATAAAAGAGGTGTTTTCAAAAATTGTTAAATTTGTCACTTCTGAAATCTATTTTGAAAGCGTGTATGCAGATTTCATCAAAATCCGTTATGTTGTTTTTGAGTTAAATCATTTCGAAAAAATTTTCCTGTTCACAAATATAGCATGGGTATGAATATGTTACAGGCGTATGAACACTTACAAGCTACTCCAGATGACACCTTTTCGAGGAACTCTCTTCTCCTTTCAGAGGAATCGGGTGACTTTGATTGAGGCTTGGCTTGTTGAGCGCTCTGAGACTGTGCTTCCTGATTGTCCGAAGATTTTGACCTACTCTCGCTCTGAGAAGTTTGGTTGAGTTTATCTAAAAAAGTTGTACATATATTTTAGTTGAACGATTTTCTAATTTCAGTAAGTAAATTGTAGTTTAAGAAAATGTTCTCATCATAGAACTCTGTAGAACTATTAACTACATTAGAACCCAGGTTATACAAAATGGCGGTGGAGGAGTCGCCGTACACCATGTATTAAAAGTATATCTAAAGTAACCTATTCTAATAGAACTTCATGGTTATTTAAATTTAACTCGGTATTTACTACACTCATGTCCTTTGTTTGATATAAATATTGACTACAATCATCCATACACAATTATACAAGTAATAAATACCCACCCTTGCTCTGTTTCTGTAGATTACAGTGGGATAAATACTGGGGGGAGGGATAAAGTGGATCAATCCCCACAAAGGGAATAAATAAATAAAGTCATGGTACGCAAGTGAATAACACTGTAAAAATACCTTTAAATCTACTAGTTTTAAAGTACAACACTATAAAAAAGGTATCAGTCTTGTCTAATTAATTTTTGTTTTTGAGATCATACAAGATTTTGTTAAGAAACCCAGGAAGTTAGATTTTGTTATTAATGTTTGTCAATAAACATGTTTAAATATACTAAGGCTAGAGGTGGGTGTCACTGTCAAACAAGCGTAAAAAGCCTAAGATGCCTGACTCGCACTATGGTTGAAAAGATTTTGTTAGAGTAGACCTGGGCTCATCGCTTAGTTTGTGATATCAGTTATAGAGTGTTTTCATACTAACCAAAAGCAATTGTGAAATCTGCTACTTCGGATGATGATTTTCTCGGAGAAAATACAAAATCAATTTGATTCATGTTGATGCTGCTTTCAGTAGTCATAAAGAGAACGGCTGAGATGGGGTCGTGTCGAGAAATGGCTTTTTGAATAGTTGCAAAGTCGAGGAAACTTTGTTGGGTAGTCATGTTGAACCTGAAGGCAAATCCAGTGCTGTCTCCAAATTTCTTTTCAAACTGAAATAAAATATAAAATCATTAGTACAGTAATAACCGAATTTACCTGCACACTAGATGTACTTATTAAAATAGTTTATACATATTACTACTTAAAACACTGAAACAAAAAAACATAAACATTTACAAACATATCACTTACAATTAATTACACATTCATTTAGCAGAGACAGTGCTATAAAAATGGGAAATCTTATTAAAACTAATTTATTTTGTGTTGCGATGTTGTTTTTTATAAAAAAAATGTCTTAAAAGCATCACGTTACGAATCTTGGTTTTGCATATTCAGTAAGTTACAAATGCCATTCTAAAAACCCTTTTAATATCTTTCACTGTAGAATTTTCTCCCGAGTGCAATTCTATAACTTAAAAGAATGGATGAGGAAGGGCATAGCAGACTGATTTTAATGTTTGTAAATCACAATATTTATTAAGCCTACTAAGGACAAAAATATGAATGTCGTTGCCTTGATAGCAACCATGGTAACTTGAAAGTTAAAATGCAGCTTTCTATAATTTTAAACCTAAGGTATTTTGTTAAGCCCATTCTACTTCTGTTAAAGAACTGCTATTTAACAAAATACCTATATTGTTCATGTCTTTGTTGTTTCTAGAAGAAAAATTATTAAATGTGTTTTAATGGGTATTAACCTTATATCAGAATAGTACTGTGAAACAACACCAACTTCCTGGTTTGTAACTCTCTTTGTGCCTCCAGTCTATCTAAAGATATTTACCAACAGCTGTTCAAATGTGTAACTAAAGTACTGGACTGCTATTAAGGGGTACTTCTACTTAATACATCTGACATAAAATTAATGGTAATAATGAATAAGCAGAAATATTTACCATATTAGGTCGTCTGACGTAAATTAACTCGGTCTTCTCAGAAGCAGAATGTGGCCGGACGTTAAGAACATTCCTCTGGGTAGTATAAGGCCAAGTGCTGTAATGGAAGATATTGACATCTTGGTTTTGATTCCTTTGACTGGCTAGGGGTCTGAATGAAGCCTGTACTTTTTTGTTTTCTGCATCGACATTCAAAGAAACGCTGAATGGCAGTTGAACTTGGATGTTCTTGTCCAATCCTGAGCCATAGTAGTTGTGATCGTACGGTGTGACGAATCCAAAGGTTGACTGTACTTGCATTGAATATCTAAACAGAATAAGTTAAACTCAATAATAAGTTAGATGAAATGAATACTGAGCTTGTTGTGGGGCTATATGAATACTGAGCTTGTTGAGACGCTATATGAATACTGAGCTTGTTGTGAGGCTATATGAATACTGAGTTTGTTGTGAGGCTATATGAATACTGAGCTTGTTGTGAGGCTAATTAATACTGAGCTTGTTGTGAGGACATATGAATACTGAGCTTGTTGTGAGGCTATATGAATACGGTACTGAGTTTGTTGTGATGCTATGTACTTGATGAAATAAAACTAGATAAAAAATTCTCATAAATAATATGTTTATTTTTTTAAACATGTTTCAACAATAATGTCATTTTTAGTGATATACGAACTGCAGTAATCAAACTATAACTATAGCTAGACATCAGGTAGTGCATAACTGAAGATGGCGACATGGTTATTGTAACAGGTTTGAGTATTTTTAAAGAAATGTGTAATACAACTTGTGAGAATTTGTGTTCAAGCATTATTTTATCAAGGTTTCACCTAGCCTAATCCAGTACAATCTAATCTCACAATTTAACTAACAATAATTGTCAAAACACAGATTTTAAAACAAATTTCAAAAATTTGTACATTTGCAGTAAAGAACTTGCCTATAAACAATATTAAGCATTAAAAAGAATAAAAATGATTTGTTGAATTATAAGTTTGCAGTGTAACTCTTTGTACGACACTACAACGACAAAGATGCAAGACAACGACGGTAGTCATTTATGAACAGAGTTCGAATCTGTATCTCAATTGTTCTTGGAATGTCTACATCTGTCATGTATGAAAAAAGTTATTAATGTGTGTGATGTTTCTAGTTTTAAATTTCTTAATGTTCTTACACGAGCAAGCATTTCCGATGATGGAACATAGTCCGAAACAAACTAATACCAACACCTATTGGACTATAATTTGTTGCGTTGTTTTTATTTAACTTTCCTAATGACTTTTAATAACAGAGTAAGAAATGTTTGTGTTCAACAGAACACTGTTGCGATTGATAACATCAAAAGTAGTTAACCAACTGAGGTCAGAACATGTTATCAGGTGGAAGGTGGATCAATTATATAATGAACTGTTAACATTCCTGTGAAAGAGGAAGAATTTTTGTGGCTCTAAGGTGAAAATCACACGGGCTATATTTGCCTAAACATCCATGGCTTCAAATAACCAGGAACTCGAAGCTTCTGAGCCAAGTAAGCTACAAGATCCTTAGCTACAAGGCTGTTTGGAAGAGGAAGAAAGGAAAATATGGAAATTTATTGGAAGAAAACCAGAAATAGGAAAGTATGGGAGAAATTGAGGTAACCCTTTACCAACTTTTATTTTGGTTTAATTTTAAATGTAACTATTATTTTTAAGTGCAATGAATGCGTATTTGTAAACCATTAAAAGGCTTATTTATTTACTTTTACTGTTTATTCTTGTTGTTTATTTTATTTTCGTCTTTATCTTTAGTTTTTGGTTTTAGTTAAGATTTTTGAAACTTGCTTATTTAATAGAACAATCTATTAAAGCTATTTAATTATTTACATTACAATCTATAGTTTTCACTTACATGAACTGAACATCGGCTGATATGTTAGCAGTCTTTGGTATCCTGATTTCACCGTTGTTATCGTTTACCAGATTAGGGTTACTTTGTGCTCTAGCTTCTCCTCCAAGATAAGCAAAAGTAGGGACATTAATTCTGTAAGAGAAGGGTAAACCTGTTGCCAAAGGAAAAGCTACAATCGCCTTGTATTCCATGTAGTATCTTGTGCTGTTGAAGTTTTCTCCGCTTTGCAGAGAAGAAGCGATCTCTCGTACAACTGAAAGATAAAATAATGTGAGTGTAACTATTGCACTGTGTAGTGTACGAAATAGTTGCTCGACCTCTACCAACAGTAGTTTTTCCATCTCCTTTGTATCACGACCCTAATATTGTATCACGGTGGGGCGCAATGGTTAGCCATTTGTCCAGGTTCGCTACAGTTAAACCTCCAACACTGTTGCCCAGGTTCAAGCATAGTTACTGGTGTTTGGATCAAATTATTGGTTTTACTAGCTTAAAAAAAGTTGAACAAGTTGAAGGGAAAAAATTATTTAAGGCTCTTATCAATCTCACAGTAATAATAAATACTTTTCCAGAAGTCATTTAAAAACCGAGTTTTAAAACTAAGGTAAGTTGTAGTTAGTAACGGTTTCTGCACCTTCAGGCATTGATTCGGAGGGCTTCCAAAAAAGCCATAATAAAAAAATTTAATGACAATAATTGTTATTTGAATTTAATTATATCATGCAAAAAAATAGTGTTGTTAGCCTCCAGGATTGTGAATATAATTCTTTGACGATGTCCACAACGGGATGAAATAAGAAGAATGATACAGTATTCCAGGGCCTGATGATGTCATTATATCGTTGAAACCGGTAGTTCACTAGGACAAACAAGGACTGTTGGTGTTAAGGTAATACTAACCAAAACTAACAGAACATAAATTAAGTTATTTAGAGAGAGAGAGAGACTGATTGATTGATTAAACATCTTTATTCTGGGTGAAGTTATGATCGTCAGCCCTCTCTCTTACACTTAACTCATTCATTTAAAATTAACATTTGTACATGAATTATTAAAAACATTATATTTTATTTAAAACTCAGGCCTAAATGACGTAAGAAAAGTATATTCAATTATTTAAAAAATAACGTAATAAAGAATAAAGGAAAACACATAAACAAATGTAATTTTAAAATCTCAAACTAACATTAGTAAAAAGTCACTTAAAAAAAAACAAATAAATTTTAATAGAATAGAGAGAGAGAGAGAATTGAGAGGCTTTTCTGCTTTGAAAAACTATTACTTTAACCTAAACATTTATGACCCAGAGAATGAGAGACCTTTTGAACATAAACTGTTATTTTTAAAACAATTTACGCATCATATTCTGTAAACCTTGAAAAACGTCTACCAAAAAGACAAGTAGAGCATTAAAATTTCTTTAGTTAACATATTTTCTTTTGCATCAATATTTCCTTTATTAAATTAAACCGATAATTGCCTTGAAAAATATTACTCCAAACCAGAACCCTCTGACGCAGTATGCATATCCATTCCGTTCTACTTAAAATTTATATTTGCAAATTTGCAACTGCTCTCAGCCTCTGAGGTTGCAGGTTGATGATCCAAAACTGAGTCGCAAATAAAAATATAGAAAGATATAGAACTGTATAACCAGAAAGTATGACATTTGAATAATATCTCTTGCACTTTACATTATTCACTTTGTTATTTCACTTTTCACATTATTCAGGTATCTCAGGACTTTTTCTCAGCCTGACCATTAATTTGATTATAGTTTGTAGTATACATATATGTGCATATAGATAGATGGCAGGCACACTCACGTTTGCCCACTGGCCCTGAATTCCTCTTGGTAGGTTGATGAGTTTAACTGGCATTAAGTAAAGACGTTAAGAAGGAAATTCAAGGGTGCACCCGTAATTTTTCCAGTGGCGGAACTGCGACCTTCAGAGGGGAGTATGGGGGTATAAAACCCCCGTCTTCAGAAAATCACTTCTGAAAATCACCGTCTTTGATACTTTCACTTCAAAAAACCCTATTTCAACGTATTTATGGTCAATTTAAAATGCAGATAATATACTCACTGTCCGAAGGACAATGCACATACTGTGTAACTGTTTATTGTTTTAACTATTTATTGACGGAACATTTTAACACTTAACTTGATGCTGTTTTAATTAAATTATTGAACATTTTGATAAAGAATACGTTCATGTTCATGAATTACAAATATTTAGCAAATGTTTAGACTCTTCAAGAGTGGATGATTTCGCTTGTCTTGTTCTTGTCTTACAAATTTACTACATTGCCGTTTATTGTGAATATTAATATAAACCGTAACAAAAAGTAGGCCAGACTTTGAGTAAAAAAAACGGAAAAAACACCGTTCCGGCACCAGTGCACCCCTGATTGCTTTCCGGAAATACTTTGCACAAATGGTTTTTATCAAAATTGGTCAAGAAATTTGTGGATTTTTGTGGAAAACAAATTAATGGATTGATTTTGACAAATTACTGTTACATACCATTCACGTAATATAAAAAATAAAAAATAATTTCAATAATAACTATTTTACCTTTAGGCAGGCGATCAACTGTATGGTTGTCAAAAGAGAACATAGTCTTTCCACCGAAAATGTCTAACATTATCTGACCCTCTACTTGATCTGCAAAGTCGGATTTTATGTTTAATAATTTAGCAATCTTTTGAGGAGTGTACTGTGAGCTTGAAGAATCCCTTTGTTGGGTTTCTAGATGCTTGTGGTAAGGAGAGCTGATTTGGTCTCCGAGAATTTCCAACAGATCATCAGCACTTGAAAACATCGCACTAGCCTGTAACCAATACATTTGTATAAAACTTTTGTGTTATTTTCGAGTTGAATACAAAACAAACTTGATTTGAGGGATGAAAATTGGGATCAGTTATAATTTAGTTGTAGCTCATTTGTCACTGAAGATGACGACTTTGTAGTTGAAACGCGTTTGACGAATAAACATATTTTTTGTGAGAATTGTGTTCATTTTTATTTTTACTTTTATAAATATACATTGATAATTTAAGCTTAGATTGATATTGCGATTTTGGTTTAAATTAGAGTTTTAACCAAATTCAAGTTAATCTTGAGTTTAAAACTTGATTGAAGTAACCCTTAGTCAAGCAACATTAAATTGTATTAATAATAAATATATAAAAATAGCAGTGTTTTTGAAAATTAATTTTAACTTATAAAAATGTAGGTACTGGTATTTAATTAAGACTTAAAAATATTTAATAACATTGTTTTAAAAAATCTTTCCCTATTGTTTTAGTATTAAATTCAAATAAACTCAATGAAAAAGTTTTACTGTAGGCCTACTATAACTCAAACATCTGGTGTTACATTTCACAAATAAAACAGCTGATTTGGATCACAAGCTTAACACAATTTTAGCTTAGGTCTATACTGAACCAATATGCGTTTCTTGAAGGCATTTAGATTTATTATGATAGCAACCAAATGAAGAGTCGGGTAATTATTCTTCACAACCAACATGTGTTTTAGGTTAGGTAATAGCAAACACAAACAACGAAAATGTCTTACTGTATCATAACTCAAACACCTATCACTATTAAACTTATGCCAACTTTATTCTTTACTATTAATATTTAACCAGTTTGAAATACTGCTTTACCATATTACATCTTGGTCATATTTTATAACTTGAACATTGCCTCTCTCCTATATAAAAATAAAAAATCTGTGTCCTATTAAGTCGTCATTCCCATGCAAAAATCATAGTACACAATAATATGAGCATGTTTGCATTTGCAGCCCTCTAGTGTAATTATTACGAAATTAGTGTACTGTAATACAATATTTTTATATTTATACATGTATTTACTATAGTATTGATCACTAAAATATTAAGATAAGTATCAAAAAATGCAACCTAAATTGAAAACATTTATAGAACAAAAAAGGGTTTTTCCGTACCACAAGTCTATCCTGGTCTAAGCCTCTGGGAGCCTCTTTTACTAAAAAAAGAATGCCCTTCGAGATGGTTGAAGAGGTTGACCTCCTTCGGAGGCTTTTTAACTAACATTCGACCGACCAATGCTTGACTTATTTCTTTTATGGGACTATTAATATTTTAAACATCCATAAAGATGCATATTTAACCCAACAGTACGTTAACAGTCTCAAAGGAAAGAGATCAATAATTATTATACTACAAAATGCTTCAAAGGAATAAAAAAATCCTATTTATTATATCCAAGTTATCTATATAAGTCCTATATCTGTAGTTCTGTGCATTGTAAAGGATTTATATTACAGAGTGCTTCTATAATGCGCGGGGATAATACACAAGATGGTTCGATGTCCAGAAACAGTTCTTTTACCAGCTATCTAGTATTTTGTTTTTACTAAATTATTGAAATTTCAAATGGCACTCATCAATGTAAGGGCCTAGTTGGTCTAAAATAATCAACATGTTCTAACAATTATTTTCTAAATGGTGGCTATTTAAACATTTTAAATGAGGGTAGCTCAAAAACCGTAAATTTTTATTAAAAATGTCAATGGTAAATTTTGTAGCCTCCCTAATATCCTATCAAATGTTACAACGGTTAAAACTATTGAACAAATGGTAACAGAAAATCAGTGTCCATCTTAATTAATTGGTCTTGCAAATGAATTATTGCATACAGTATATTATGCTTTGTTGCTACGGATGTTTAACCAGTCACTTACCCTTTGTGATAGTTTTGACTGTTATACCATCCGAAAGGAAATTAAACGGGCTGCACAAATTTATTCTTGAAGTATCTATAAAAAATTACTGGTTAGTGCTATTCTCATTTTAAATCTTTAAATCTCCGCCATTTTGAAATTTGGTAACAAGTTGATTACTTTTATCAAAATAGGCCCTTACTTGATGAGTACTGTTAAATAATTTCAACCCAATTGGATCAGCCGTCCTAGAGATATAAATTATTTATTAAAAAAACCAAATGGCGGATATCTGGTAAAATAAAAATTTCTGAAAATATCTTTATGGAAAGTCTTTTCTTTATTTTCACCCATGTAACGACTCTCTGAATTATCTCAGCACATTATAAAAACAGCCTGTACATGTTTTACGTATCAGCCTATTTATTTCTTATTATATGTTATTTTATGATGGATATTATTATTATGTTCTTTATTTTTCCGAAGTGAAATAAACAGTTTTTACAGTTTATTTTTTATATTATATTTAAGTATGTACTTACCATAAAAGCTTGTTTCTTGAATCCACCCAAGCTGCGTTGAATTCCATAGAGGTAGCTGTTAGGGAAAATACTGTCCTGGCTTCCAATATAACTCAAATATTGTTTGTATGCCAAATTCATTTCTTTAACTACGAAGCTGCGGATGTAATTTTTGGAATATTGAACTCCGTATGTCTTGGGATTAAGAAAGTTGGCTGCAGCTTTAGCGTTCTTAGCCCTGAAAACAATTGAACAATCAATTAATAGTTACTTTTACAGAGGGTCTTTGGCAGAACTATGATTAGAAGCTGGCCTATTAAGCTAGTAAAAAGTCGTACATAGATTGTGGTACAAGTAGGGCAATCGCCCAGAGACCTGAACTCATAGGCGATGTCAGGGAAGGGCTGGAGAGGGTTGCCCCTCCTGTAAATTTAAAAAAATTTAAATGCAATAGAAAAATTTCAGAGGTTAATTTTTTACTGTAAGTAATGCAAAACGAATCCCATAACTACTTTATGCAGTGCATATATATAATACACAGTGTTTAACACATCACGCATGCGCAAAGTGTAGGGAGCAAATAAATCAGTTTTCAATTTGTTTCAACTGAATCCCCACTTTTTCCCTGCCAGAATCTAGGGAAAAATTTTACCAAATTACACCACTAACTGGTTTGACAAATAATATTCCATGGTACCTTATCAAAGGTTTTACTTTTGAAAAATTCATGGTTTGGGCGGTTAGATTTAATCTCAGAATTTAAATATGTGATAATTATAAAAATGTAGACATTTATGTTTAAAGAAAATTAATACTAAAAATATAGATTAGAGAAAACAAAATTACTTACAGTTCAGCATCAAAAGGTCCTGGTCCTTCCTGTTTTGCAGCAGATTCGATGGCAGATGTAACAATAGAGTTGACTTGTTGGTTATCCTCTCCGAATGTATTTTGGGCCAAACGTTGTAGGATTTGCATGGAAGGATTAGTCCTCATGAGCAATGTCACAGCTGCGCATCGTAGTGTGTGCTCTTCTCCGATGTTCTCGTAGATACTGAACAATACATTCTGTGCAACTTTGGGGTATACTTTAGTCATTTTGTTCAACGAAGCTACGATCAAAAGTCTTTGGAACGGACTCATGACACGTTTTCCTTCTAGGTAAGGTTCGAAGGCCTTCAGAATCCTGGGGTGAGCGATGTTTCCTAAAGCTTTGATTGCGACTTGTATTTGTTGAGTGTCCCCTCTTTGGACGGCGTTGTCTAGATTCCTGGCAAAGTAAGGAATGTACTTTGATATCATCAATTCTGAGGCCTTACGAGTCATATGTCCAAAACTGTGAACGGGGTAACGGTTATGAGATGAGTCTTTGTTTACTAAAGATTTGCGGAGTAGGTTGGTGAATGCGATGGCTGAACTACTGTTCAAATGCTGGACGTTCTTAACTGCTGAAGACGAAAGGAATTCCTGAAAAGAAAAAATATGTCTTTATTGTGCTCTGTATGTTTTTTTTAATCTAAAACTCAAAGCTACTATTACAATGACAGCATCTTAAGGCTGACATTTGATACTGAACACTTACATAAAAGCTACTTAAGCGATTACAACAAAATTAAATATATTTACTGATTAAATTTAGTACGTTTGTAAGCATCATTATATATTATAACTAGCTGGCCCGATCCTGCTATGCACGGATAGACAAATCAAAGTTAAAAGTATATTAACAAAAAAAATATATCAATAAATATATTATGTACTATGTATTTCTTATGGGGGTTTTTAGTAACTTTGACCCTCAAAACCCCCCTAAAATTTCGAATTTTTTTAAAACCTTTCTTACCGAGCACCCAGGGCCTTAGAGGAAGCTACAAACCAAATTTCATTCCAATCCATTTGGTGGTTTTTGAGATTTCGTGATGAGTGAGTCAGTGAGTGGTATTTGGATTTTATACACAATAGATAATAAACTTAAGAAGTGTGACTCGGACTTTTTCAATAGTTCTGTACCGCCCCCGCTCATATACTGGTACTCAATAGACCAAATTAATAACCATCTAACCATTAACATTAACCATGTAGGGAAATAAATTGTACATTTGTGGTGGGCTAGGCCATAGAAAGATAACTTGTGGATCTAAAGCTTTATATTTACTACCTTGTTTTTAACTGATTTAACAAAAAGTTTAAATAATTAAATGTCTTATTATACTTCAACCCTTAAACGTACTACTTAAGGGTCTGTACCAGTAAAAGAGAAAGCAACCGGCGACACCAGCGCTTCACCCTATAGCCGTATCTTAACAGTGCAATTTCATGCAGCTGAACCCTTTGACATAGCCTCATTTAAACCATTTTATAAATCCATCTTTTGTAATTGAGTGCTGAAAAACAAAACTGAATATTCATTATAAAATTACGGATTAAGCTTGCGATCCGTAATAATAATAATAAAAAAATATCAATTTTTTATTGTGTAAGGAAAAAATTTGAAACTTGATACTTCAAAAATATCAATTATGTAACTAATGAACGGGATTTTAAAAATGTGTATCGTGACTGTGGTTAAAATGAGACCTTGCAAACAATTTTATGAAAAAATAATCTAAATAAATGGTTTTAAATTAACCATGGCTCTTATAGGATAAACATCCAAGATGGCCACCACTAGAGCAGCCCCTTTAAGATCACAACTCACACCCAGATATTTGTGGTAAGAAGGGGAAGCAGACCGTATTGACGTGCTTTAAAGCTGAGAGGATATGACTTGTTAGCAGTTCTCCAATAGAACCGTTTGTCACAGCACAGTTAGAAAGTAAATGCACTGAGGTAACCTTGGTGTACATAATAATGCCCTGAAGGGACAGTACTAAAGATATTACACAGATAAATTTAAACTTCGAGCCTTCTTCGCTGAAATTGAGGTACATCTGTCGATAGATTGACATTAATGCCGACCCAGTCAATCTTTCCTGGCCGGTGGAGTATCGTAGATAGGTTTTTAAATTTTTTAATGATGAAAATAATGTTCTTTCAATGTACAAGTTGTCAATACTGTCAATGTTTCAAACATTTTATTAATATTTGGAAATAGATCCTTATCTCACTTTCTATGCGCTTCGATATTATAAGTCGGGCAACCTACCTAAAGATGTTGAATTTGGCGTTTATAGAATCCCTTCCAAAAATGTCCTACAACTTAACAGGAGACTTCTACAAATTCATACTATTTTTTTCTACATACTTAGGGCATAGAACATTTCTACATAATTGTAAAGAAGTTATTTTTATCGAAAATAATTCAATGTAACAGAACAGATCGTGACTCGACTCGTATATTATACGTATGGTATATCTTTGCGCTATTTTTAGCGCAATAACTGATAAATTAATTGTATTTAATTCATTACTTTTTTAGAGAGGTGAATTTTAACTAATACTTACAAAGAAATATTCCAAATATTCCACAGTTGGCAGCATTGCTGAGTTCGGTAAGACGCTGATAACCTTGGCAGCTTCAAGTCCGGTTATTTTCTTTGATTCGACCATTGATACGAGGTTAACAAGAGCGGGACCAGTGCCAGATTCAGCGACGGCATCACGGAATACAACCCTAAAAGAAATTGTTACAGAATATCATTTTATTCATGTTATCCAACTATATCTACAATATCACGAACACACTTTTTTTTGTTAGTTTGTGTGTTTGTTTTGTACATAGGTGGTATGAAATAGTGTTTTCATAATTTTACTTGAAATGAAAATATCCATTTTATGATGTATCTATAGAGCGTAACGGCCCACCAGTGAAGCGAGAAACTGGACAAATAAAATAAGATTACAAAACCAATATTGTCGATGCAATTTGCACCAATATAACCAAACTATAATAACTAATAAATGCAAAGAAAAATACTTTGTATCTGTTACAACTGATGTCCTTGTCTCTATCTCTCTCTCTAGAATGGTTATCAGTGCTGCCTAGATTATATTTATTCTTCACAGGTAATATGCTTCACCCTGTATATTACTGAAACTTATGTTTTAATTTACCAAGTTTTATATTATTTTTAAGAACTTATGTTAACGATTATTTTATAAAACTGTTGGTACAAAATTTCACCCCAAAAAACAAGTAATAGTTCAAAAATGTACAAGATTTATTTTTATTTTACTCCTGATAGTTGAATTTGTGTTCACTATCCTAAGAAAACATTCTACCCTTGAAACATCTAGCAGAATTATTATTGGGTGCATTAATACTTTCATTACTCTAACTGAAATAAACTTAGCAAAAAATAATTTATAATAAATTAACATAGTTGAGTTAAAAATAATTATTTGGAATGTCAGCTTTGAAATTAATTTTTTTCATGTTTTAACTTAAATAAATCAATTTATTAAGTAAAAATGATTTAACATAACCTCTAAGCAACTGTCAGAAATGCTTAATTTTATTAGAACCACAGTGGATTTAAATATAAAATATTATGACCCAGTTTCAATACCCTGTTACAAAAAATGAAAAACCAAAATACGACAAAAAAGTTTGAGTTCAAATAAAAAATTCAATTTTACACTTGAAAGCAATTTAATTTTAGTTTCGTGGTTCTTGGTTTCCAAGTCACTTCGAATATAAATATATATACGATAATATAATAATAATAATAATATTAATTGCGATCCCGAAACTCTTCGTAAGTAACAATTACGTCTAACAAATAATAAGTCACACGGCGGATCAGTTACAGGTAATATTTAGTATTGTTACTATTATATTATCTATACTAATATTATAAAGAGGTAAAATTTGTTTGTTTGTTTGTACTGTATGTAGGGGGTAATCTCTGGAACTACTGAACCGATTGAAAAAATAGTTTTACTAATAAAAAACTACGCATCTCTGAGTAACATAAGCTATAATTAATTTTGATAAAAACATTTTTTATTTCAATATTTGCAAATTTAGTCGGAAAAAATCTTAGGTTAGGCCTAGACTGATGAACCAACACATGTATTTACATTTATTACCCTAGCAACCAATTGAATTAAAATAAAAGATAAAACAGCTGTTTGGTCCAATATTTCCATTAACAGCTGATTTCAAACGTTGGAGCAATTATTTGTATTTCTAACTTTTAGGTTAGGTTTTTATTAAAGTGTAGACCTAAGCCTTGCTGGTTCTTTTAACCTTTATTATAACTACTGTTATAAAATATACAAAATAATTTGATTTGAACATTTAATATTAATTAACGTCTTAGCTTTGGGGTTATTATTAATCCTATACAAAATAATTTGATTTGAACATTTAATTTTATTCCTGTGTTATAGCCACCGGACCACATGTTTATAGTTAAATAATTATTTGTACCTGTGTACCCGTCACGTTTTATATGTTTTTACGTTTTATATGTTATGACGACTTCTAATGGAATAATCCGACATATTGTGTTGATTAAGCCTGATGATGAAAACTTAGTTTTTTGAAACCGCGGTAGCCTTTAAGGGGTGATCTACAGACCACAGACGGGTACACAGGTACAAATATTTATTTAACTATGAACATTTAACATTATTTACCGTCTTAGCTTTGGGGTTATTATTAATCCTACACCTTTATTATACAGAAAATATAACATGATTATGTGTACAGAAGATTCCAACGGGATTGGCATGCAGAGCACGCAGGGGTTTCCCCTAGTCATATATAATATATATTTATAATTTAATTTTTTTTTAAACATATCCTAGTTTGTAGATATCCAACAGGTTGTTTACAGATTTTCTGATTCCAAAAATCTGAAATAATAATAATATTTTTTTAAATACCAGATTTTGTCACAATTTTTAATTGTGTACCTACCCTCTGCTCTCATTCTAAGTGGAGATATATGTGACACATGTAAGGCCAATAAAAAGGCCCTATTATAAATAGCAATTAATGGTAAAGTAGATATAAACTTACCAAGCTTGGTATTTCATTGCTTCACTGCTACTTGATGATTTTGAAATTTTCGAATATGAGTAGAAAAGTTCTTCAGAAATTTTTTTGATTTGTTCGCTGTCCAAGGTCCTGATGAGTTTAACCATTATGGTAAACTTGTCTAATGAAGCATGAGCAGGGATATTGGACGGTTGTTGTACGGTCTCAGCGATATCTTTGGCGAACTTGGCTATCTTTTCTGCAACATTTACTCCTTTGGAGCTGACAAGCGAGTTGCCTTTATTTGCAATGAATTCAGGAAGGAACGGCATATTAGGAGATTTGTTAAGTTTGGGTTTCGGTTGGCGTTCAGCACTGCTTGTTGAAGAACTGCTACTGCTGGATGATGATGAATCGCTGGAGTCACTATCGGAACTTGAACTAGAACTGGAGCTAGAACTGGAACTAGAACTTGAACTCGAGCTAGAACTGGAACTGGAATTTGATTTTGGATTCCTTGATGAGTGGGCACGGGGATAAGATTCTTGGCTTTCTGAGCTAGAACTGGAACTGGAACTGGAGTTTGAATTTGGGTTCGTTAGTGAGTGGACACGGGGCTGAGATTCTTGGCTTTCTGAGCTAGAACTAGAGGAGGAATTAGAGTTGGAACTTTCACTAGAACTTGAGCTAGAACTAGAACTAGATGAACTCGAGTTAGATGAACTTGAACTTGAACTTGAACTTAAGTTCTGATCGTTAGAGTTATCTCGGTTAGAATTTTTGTTAGGCTGAGCTCTCTGATTGTAGTTCTTATTTGACGGTTGTTTTTGGTTTTTATTATATCCCTGTTGTCCCTGATATTCGGATGAGCTGTTGGAACTGCTGGAGTCAGAGCTATCGCTGCTGGATGAAGAGGAAGAACTGTCATCACTGGAGGAGGAACTGCTGCTACTACTACTACTCGAGTCTTGTTTGGAATAATGCTGAGGATGGTTGTCATCATTAGGAGATGCGGGGTTAAATTCGTATACAAGATCGTTTACTTTGACAGGATTAGTTACAGGCTGAGGGGATCCTGATGACTGTTGTACATTGATCAATGTTAAATTAATACGGCTTCCGACCATTCCCTTCTGCTGGTCATACATATGCGGACTGAGGATTACTTTGTTAGTGGTTACAGAAGATTGAATAGCAAAGTTCTTCAAGTTACCGGACAGAATCACTCTACTGACGGAAGTACGCTGCAAATATTCAAAATACAAATATTAATATTGGGTCCCTTTACTGCAAGGTGAATGATAGAACTATAAGGCTGTGGTACAAAGATGATGCAAAACTATAAAGATTTACATTACTAACATAAATACTTGAAACCATTATATAAAAATATTAGTGAAACGATGTAAGAGTTTATTTAATTTAAAACATAATAAAGTTCTAGAATACATATTTTAGACAAGGTGAGGGTATTTTTTTTAGCTCTTATTTGTGCCAAAATGTTATAACTATTACATCCGAAGAGAAAATATAATAATTTTATTGCTATGTTTTTCATGTGTTGAACCAAGGCTGGTTCTATAACGAGCTCAGTGGTTTTACATTCGGGTCATTAGTACAGTGCTATTCAGAACACATTCTGAAGATAGCATACTTTGCTGTATTTTATTTTCACCTAAATTATAGAATTACTCTGTGGGGTGGTTACAAAAGCAAGCAGTAAGAATTATGGCTTGTTTGTGTCATGATTCTTTTAAGATTAAAAAAATGCATACATACAATATGCAAGCGTCATAAATATGAGTTCCAGGGCAAACGGCACAGATTGAAAGTTTTTGACGAGTTACCGTCTAAGACTGTGGAGTTCATTTCATGGACAAAATCCCATTATCAATGTTTTTAAAAACAAACTAAAGAATTTTACCAATTTTTAATGCTTTTTACACTGTGGAGGGTTTCTGGATGTATATTTATATAATATATTTAATTGATTTTTTATTTAGTTTTTTATATTTGTTTCTTGTTAATTGTATAAGTGTGCTCTTACGTATATATTTTAATTTCTTCTAAAATAATGACACTTGCCATACAAAATATATTTTGTTTAAGGCAAAGAGAATAAATTCAAAACAAAACCATGAAACCCTGTAATGCGGAGGCCATGTCGACCGGAGGCAAAAGAATAAAACTTTTCTTTCAAAGTGAAAATGGACACACTTTACAACTTATTCTTGTGAACATCCCATACCAAATTATATACTGAAGTACATAACTTTCTTATACTTGATGATAGTTTCTGAAATGGAAACAAATCGTATTTTCATTTCAATAGTAGCCATCCATTTGTTATCTTTTCCAATGATGGTAGTTCTCCATTCTGAAAATAATAAATAGCTGTCCACATCTCACCAGATTTAGCACCATGCTACTTCTGGCTCTTCCCAAAAATAAAAAAAAAATCCTAAAAAGAAAATGTTTTGACACCATCCCCGACATTGAGATGGTCACGACCCAGTAGCTGAAAGCACTTCCAAAGGAAATGCTTCCGGTCATGGATTCAACTTTGGGACAAGTGTATCGCTGCCAAAGGAGATTAATTAAAATTCTATGTAACCTTATTACTTGGTTTCACCGTATTTTTTTTTATCAAATCTCGTACATATTTGTCTTATCTTTTGATACTTGTGTGTGTATTTTTAAGTTTAGTTGGAATTATTTAAAAATATATTGTTTCAATTTTGTCTTTACAAATTCTTGCAGGGAGTCTAGAACTTATAAAATTGGCTGTGCGTGTTATACACCGTGTAACAGGCCACCCATGCAGTAAATATAACAAGCAAACAAATCAGTTTGTACATTTGGTTACAACTGAAACCCCACTATTAGATCTAAAAAATCTAAGGGAAATATTTATTTTTCAAATCGCAGTGCCCCAAAAGGCATATTTTGGGGTGAGGTTGGTCAAGGGTGATTGTGGTTCCTGTTATATAACACTAGAAGTAATTGTAAAGATTATTTATAGTTTAACACGTGGAATGTTTGAAAAGTTGTGTTGGCTTTTGTATTTGAAGTATTTTAAAATGTAAACATAAGTCAAGAGTTAGATCATTTTAAAAGTCTCTTAAAAGTAAACATTTTGAAAAAAAGATTTGACTTACACGGTCCTGTTACAAGATGGCAGCCCTAATCATATAAATATTTGGCTTTTGCATTTATTATTTATTTTGAAAAATTCTTCAAAAACTACCCCAACCCCCAAAAATACACCTTTTGGGGCACTGGGATTTCTTTAGTGTGGTTTCAGTTAAAATAAAGTGTCCGAACTGATTGCTTTCTCGTTATACTTTGGTGTATTGTGTGGATGGTCTGTTACTCCCTATACATTATACCTTATTGGTTGAAAATCAGTCTAATATAAAGTTCTAGGTAAAGTCTAACTAAAGTTTAAGTAACACAAGTCCTTATCTTTAAATTTTTTTTTATGAATGACAGGAGATTTTCATGCATTTCAGAATGGTGCATGTTATCTTTAAAACTTCACTCGCCTTAAAGTACAGATATTGAACTTACAGAAAGAAATTGTCCCATTCGATTACTTGCTGGTTCCCAATTTGTCAGGCCTGTAAATCCAAAATGAAAGCTGGCATGTTTATCACAGTTGCTGAAATTCTTAGTCTTTACGACGTCGATTAAGTTTTCATTCAACGATGGTTGGTAGGTAGGTGCGAGTTCCGGTCTGTTAAGAAGAGCGATGTTAGGCAGTCTGGCGAAGTTGTAGAAGGTTTCGCATTCTCCTTGAACTGAGCTCTGTAAAAAAGAAGTGTATTAGGTTTCTGGAGATTTTTAGAGATAAATAATTTGTTTAAGTTTTAGAGATGAATATTTCCAGGTTTTGAGAGAAATACACTATTAAATGTATTGAACTTTCACATACACTTTAGTATATTGGTCATACACGTTACATTGGTTTTTTTTTAAACATTCTTTGTTTTGTAACAGTTTTATAAGTATACATAATAAGCTGGCCTGGCTATACCACAATAATTAGCTGGCCGTGACAGTGAAACATGTAGCCACAAATAATTAAATCAAACAACAAAAGATTACATTTGACTCAAGATACTTATCATATTATGAAGATTGTTAGTTTTAACCTGTTAAACATTAGGCCTAATGGGCAATCGAATTTACGACTTTGGCCTATGCTGTAAGAATTATTATTATATTTCAACATTATAAATTGTTATATTCATAGTACATAATAGTAAAACTCGTTGATTTTACCTCCATAGTCTTGAACATTCCAATCTTGCTATCTCCCTCGGGCAAAGAATTAAGCCTAGAATTGATGAGATTGTTAGCCTGTGTGTCAACTTGAAGCTGACTGGCAACACTTTTGATGAAGTTCCTCTCGAAAACTGGAAGGTTCTTGTTCACTTCGAGCCCCTTTACCTGAAATAATGTTTAAAAGAATTACTTTTATGAATGACATGGCGGTTTTTTAAAGGTCAGCATCATAAGAGACTAAAGGGGGAGGCTGGGGGGGGGGGGGACTAAGCCCCAAATTTTCTTGACAGCGTACAATTAATTTGTAATCTATAATCAAGGTTTGTAGACATTATTTAACAAAGTACTCTTTTTAATAGATTGTTTTTCATTAAAAACAGCACATTGTAAATAATGATTATAAACTTAATAATAGCTTTAAAATCATGTATACATCTGATATACCTAAATTAGGGCTTCTAAACACCATCCTTAGGGCAGACTTTGTTGAAACTCTTTTCATATTTTACGACATACTTACACTTACGCACGTCCTAAGCCAGCAGCTACAACATGAGGGAACTTTAGGAGGAGCTTCTCATGTGATTAAAAGCACTATTCAAACTCTGAGAGAAAAAAAACACAGAGTTTTCACTTATGTGGCAGAAGATTTCAAGATCTGCTAAAGAAGCTAATGCTGTTGATGGTTTGTTTGATTTAGATTTGGAACAATCAAAACGGTTTTTGGAAAAGTATGGTGATGTTGAAAAAATAAACACCTCTCTACTCAAAGCGGAAATATCTATTGCTAAAAACTGTACTATTGACTCTACAAAGTCAACTTCATACTTTGAGAAAAACAAGAAAGTAAAATTTGAAAATATAAACAAGAAACATTTCCAAACTAATTCAAAGTTTTGAGAATTGCTGCAACCATTCCCATTAGCGCTGCGTCATGCGGGAGGAGTTTCTCAGCAATGAGGAGAATAAAAACTGGCTGAGGATCTTAATGACCCAGGATAGGTTTTCAAACCTTGCACTTCTATATATATAAAAAGGACTGTTGAAAGAAACCATAAGTAGTCATGGTGATGTTGAAAGACTTACTCTTAAACTAAGAAGGTTACACTTAAAATAGACTGCCTACCTTTCAGTTTTAGGAATAACTTACAATTTTACAGTAATTTTACTGTTCTTTTATAATTTAGTATGTAATTTGTATTGCATATGCATTTAGTGTGTAATTTTTCCTCTTCTATTTTTGGAATTTTTGCAAACATAAACCTGTAAATGTAATAATGGAAGTATTCATTACGTTTTCAAACACCTAGGGAGAGGTACGTGGTACTCGCAGAATAATATCCCGCAGAAAATCTCGCTAATATCGATTAGCCCCCGAGAACAGCCTATGATTTAGTCTAGAACCGCCTATGGTTCAGCATAATTAAAATATGAAAGAATATAAAATATTCATTCAAAGGCACTAAATTCTAGAGAACTTGAAGTAGACCGAGAAACATTTCATTTGAATAGCTTAGCAATAAAATTTGTTCAAATGTACTTACAGCACCATTTTTTAGTCTAATTTCAAAATGACTGTCTGTCAGTTGGACGGATTGATAGTTCAGTTTGTCTTTAGGAACGTTTGTTTCGAATCCATCGGACAAGTTCTGGTGAATCTGAGCATACTCCAATTGTGAGACCTGAAATCAAAGAAAAAACTTTATAGCTGGCTGTATTTCAGGGCTTCGGTCTTTAGCTATGGGAAGCACGTGTTGTGTCAGTTTGTTTACCTTAACACTGAGGACTTCACTGGACTTGGGCTGGACGATCACGTTTGCTCTGGTCATTATTCCTGAAAACTGGTTTGAAACTTGATGCATAGCCGAGAGGGTTCTTGTTTTCATCGCATACGTATATTGTTTTCCAACTTGAAATCCTGAATAATAATAAATAATAACAATAATTATTAGACCTTCTCACAGAAAACCAAAGCAAACTGAATAGATTATATTCTTACCGCTACATGGTACACATATTAGTAGTGGGGTTCGACATAATTACATGTGGAATTGAAATACTAATCTTATTACATTATACACCCACAATATGCCAGTCTAAAAGTAACGAAAGCTAAACTAATTTATAGTTGCATATACATGTACATTAACATGTATAAGTATGTACCACTAATTAACTTTCCTTAAAAAAAGTAACAAAAAATATTTAGTTTAGCATTTTAAGTTAGAGGTGTCTACTTATAATTTTGTTTTTAGTAATTATCTTCAGAGCCAATGTATTTATTTCTACATGCTACCAATAAATAAATTTAAATGTAGTTCTTCGTAGGCCTGTCCAAGATAAAGGGTGAAATTACCCAGGAGAATGGGACTGGATGTTCAGATATTCGATGTTGGGCCCATTATTATTTTTGATTTTAATTAATGATTTAAGTTTAAATGTTTCATGTTCCAGTGCAATTTATGTGGACAACACTTGTTTACTTGTAAGTCACAAAGACATTTTTCAATTGGATAATGTTGCAGCTAATGTTTTAAATAAAGCGAATGACTGGTTTGAGATAATGGGCTGTTTTTAAATGAAGAAAAAACTCAAAAACTTGTGAGTCATTCTACAAAATAAATATAAACATAGTTATAAGCATGCATATGAAAAAGTTGTAACTTTGTTTTGTATCAAAATTGATAGTATGCTCTCCTAGTCAGAGCATATAGATTATGTTAAGAAGAAGTTGTCAAGGGTGATTTAGTTATTAGTCAATCTTAAAAGTCAAGCAACTTTTGAATATTTAAAAATGGCATAATATGTGGTGTTATAGTATAAAATACTTTAATAATATAAAAATCTTATATATGGTAAGATATGGACTTCTTATCTTTGTAAATGGAATAGGAATACACAACATTTTAATTCTTCAAAAAAAAATTGGAGAATATTAACAAAGTAAGATAAATTAGAACATTGCAAGCCTCTGTTTGTTCAGACTTGTATTTTAAACAAACAACAAATATATAAACTTATATATTTTTGATGTAGTAATGGATGTAAAGAATAATTTACATATGTATCAAGTTAGAGGCCTAATTCATGATTATAATACCAGATTTGTTCATATTCTTGAACAAACAAGACATAGATTGAATAAATCCAAGAATTATCATTTAGTTTTAGGAAAAACTGTTAAATAAACTGCCTGCCACTTTTCAAAGCTTGTCAAATGATGATTTATATCATATTTTTTATGGTTGACTGAAAGAGCACCCACATTATAACTTGGAGGAATATTTAAGTTATGAAATCAACATTGAGTAAACCTAGGTCACCTGTCATGTTAGTTTTAATATCATTTAACTAAATTAAGCCTGTATGTGACGAAGTCTATTACAATGTACGGTATGTACATGTGTTGAAGGACCAATACATGTTTTGTTTGTTGAGCAAAGGAAGGCAAATAGCTCAGTCTGGAACTCTTGTCAGGAGCAGACCCAAACATGGTTTTGATTTTTTCAAACAATTTACACATGACTTCTGTAATACCGGTACTTCCAGAATGACTTTTACAATATATTTTTATACATGCCGTGGGCTAATTGAAAAATCAGGCTTATTGTAAAGAGCGATGTCATTTTGCAATGCGCCCGCCTAGTCGGAAAATGATCTAGCATTTTCTAATCAACCTGATATTTTAAGGCTTTTGTAGCAAAATGTGTAATTGATTGCTCAAACAGCCTGGTTACATCCAGGCTAACTGCAATAGGGTCAAGTTAGTGAAGGCTTATTAGAAAGTAAGCAGATACAAAAACTATGATAACTATTACTTACTTAAATTACTATACTCTTAATGGACTACACCCACCTTATTGCTGTTTCACTTGTATATATAACTGCTGAACAGGACACGTTGTCGCCAAATATAAAAATCTTTGAAGCAAGGCTTCACGTCACACCACACACACAAAAACACAACACAAAATCCTTTGAACAATACAGTAACATATACACAAACACGATGTTTCGCGAAGAACAAATAAACTTTGCGTCCTCAGGTGATGTAAGTCCTAGATCTTAGCGGACATTTTTGGCGCAACCTTTCCGAACGCCTAACACAGGTTGACTGACGGCGTTCGGAAAGGTTGCGACAAAAAACGTCCGCTAAGATCTAGGACTTACATCACCTGAGGACGCAAAGTGTTATTTGTTCTTCGCGAAACATCGTGTTTGTGTATATGTTACTGTATTGTTCAAAGGATTTTGTGTGTGTGGTGTGACGTGAAGCCTAGCTTCAAAGATTTTTATATTTGACGACAACGTGTCCTAATCAGCAGTTATATATACAAGTGAAACAGCAATAAGGTGGTTGTAGTCCATTAAGAGTATAGTAATTTATCTACCACCCCACCTACAAATGTCTTTCAAAACTAATATTACTTACTTTAGTGAACTTTTGGCAGATGTAGGCCTAATTAAAAAAGTTTGTTAACTATTAATGTATTGCACTTTTACTGACTAATTGTTCAGAGATGACACTGATTACCAAGTGAAAGAATCAATCTTCTCATACAGTTAAAGGGTGTATTGAGGGTTTACAAATTTGAAAATTTGAAACTGCTCCCTTCAGGTGGTGGGTGGTGTAAAATTGATCCAAATATTTAACAAAATTTATCGTCAGAAAGTATACGTACATTTTAGTTTTGTATTTATTTGTATATTATTACAAGCTTACCCAACTTGTATATTTGGGGGTGTGGGGGGCGGCACACTTAAGTGCCTGGAATTTCAGTAAGCTATCATAATGGTATAATATGAACTGTGTACTTACCATTGTCTGAGGCAGAGCCAGGAGAAGAGGCAGCTGGGTATGCCACTGAAAACAAAAGAAAATAATTGTCAAACACAAACAATATAATTTATACATAGTAAAAGATATAATAATACATTTATCTCCCATAAATTATTATTAATGCAGTGTTTTAAGATTGTTTACAATATAATAAATATTATAATGCAAAATTTTCGTCTAGGCCTATAACTGTTAAAACTAAATGAATGAAGGTAATCATGTTACAAAACAAGGAACTGTAATAGTTGACTTTTGTTGAATATAATGAACTATACCAAGATTGTTCTAGTTTTGCACTTTCCAAATTTTTTAAAAATGTCTGAATTATTATTATTATTATTTATTTATTTATTTATTTTTTTTGCTTAATATTGAACTTGTCGCAAGGTACTCGTAGAATTTCAGCAGTCTTCTTTAGTGTGAGTTCGTTGCTTTCTATCTACAGTCTTTTTTACTGTACTGCACCGGAATTAAACAGATTTCAAAGAGTTTATTTTCAATACATTTTTTTTGCAAATAACTTTCAGTCATTCAGAAGGCTTTATATTTTGTTACGTTTGATAAGATAATTCTAATTACGGTAAGTATGCAAATTATTGTTTGAAACCCACCAAAAATACATTAAAAATAATAAATTTTTACTTAAAAAACCTTTTGTTAAAAGGAGTTGTCTTCGATTTCTGTCAATTATAATGTATAAGACAAAAGCACATAGCCTTTAAGAAAAATTTAAGAAGTTTCACAACTTTTTAAGTTGATAAACGGCGTCCGAAACATGTCAATACGAAGTGTATGTTTCCCTGTTTTAAGCAAGGTGAAGAGGACGCTTAACATCTTTACTTTATGCCGGTCGGACTAATGAAGACGGAAAAGCTTCGTTCAGAGCAAGTAAACCAAACGGCAGTAACTAGGCTCGAATCTACACAACTATGTCAGAGGTTCGACCAGTTGTGTCATTGCAAATTTAGCACTGGGAACGATGAAATATGAAATAGGGGGTATAGACAATTTTAGAAATATATGTTCCAAATTATGCATTTTAAGAGTTTCTGGCACCAATTTTAGTCATTTTCACCTAACCAGTTTTTTAGCCCAAACATAAATATATTTAGGCCTACATATATAGCCTACTGATTTCTCTAATCGAAAACTGTTTATTAAAGTGTGCGCACATATCATCGATCAAACTATGTTTGATGTGGCTATGTAGCCTGAAATATTAAATAATAGCGAAATCTATAACTGATTAATTTCGTGTGCTGGTAAATATTAGCGAGCCAATACATTTTTCGCGATTTCGGGATCGCCGTCAAAATCTAAGGCTATTGAAATGAAAAGCAGGTTAGACAAAAATGGTTTATGTAATCGACAGAAGCAAAATTGACAGAACGGGATTTGTTTCTTCCAATGTAACGTCTAAACACTCCTGGTGATGATTATTGATAAAATGGGAAATTTTAGTGAAATCGGTCGAATAGTTTTTGAGTCTATAGAGAACAAAGATACAAAGAAACAAACATTCGTTTTTATATATTATAGAGATGTAGAGTATATGTCTTGAATTTTGCGCAAAAACAGAAATAGGCTACATCAAACTCACAAATTTATGTAGGCCATAAAATTATGGACAGTGAACATATTTTTTGTTGAAAAACCATGTATATTTTTGAAAAGTCGACGTTTTATTTACATTGTTTTAACTTTAATTTGATTACTGTAATCCTAAGCTACCGTACGCTCTTTACTTACAATTGTTAAACCATTAAGTATTTTACAATACTTAATGGTATTAAGTAAAAAACTCATTTAATTCGTGTAAATGTAGGCCTAAATTAATTGATGACGTTGTTAGCATTTGTGTACTGTATTTACACCTTATTGCTTCCTATTTTCAACTAAAATATTTGCTAAATCATACAAATTTGAATAAACTGCTTTTTTAAAATATTTTATTAATAGCTGACCTGACAAACTGACAGACGTTGTCCTGTCCAAATTTCAATAAATTTGTTGTGATTGTTTTGTGATAAGCTGTTGGAAAATGGTAAAAATGAAAAAACATATTTCTGAGTGATCATTGTAACTATTAACGATAGTGGCCGTCGATACAACCATCGATTGTTGTATACAACCATCGATACAACTCGTGATGAAGACACTTCCGATGCGCGTGCATTACATTGGTAGATAAAAACGATTGTTTACTTATTACAGTAAGTTACTATGTTCTGCGCTCCGGAATCCGGCACATTTTGATAGCAGAATAAACGTTCTATTGAGCTATTATATATAAGCGTGGATGCACCTGGTACCTATTGCTTGAATTTAAACTTATGTCAGCAGAATAATTACTACTTTTGTAAAAATAAAAACCCGTGTCGCTTTCACCATGACATCACTGGGTTCGACTGTAGCAAAATCGGAATTGGACTGGCTTGTTTCCACGGCGCCACTCTGCTACCCGAAAAGGTGGCGGCTACCGATGTAATTGCTTAGGCATTGCTTAATTATCCGTAACAGGTACAAAATCATTCTTTACACATTTATTTTCTTAACTTCAGCGTACATATAGGCTACCTATGTTAGCCCCAATAAAAATAGGTTAAACTGTAAAGCAAATCTGTATGAATTGTTTACACATTTTGCCTAGCCTATAAGATTAAAGATATGTATGATATTTAAAGTAAATATTTAATACAAAATAACCGGGTTTAGATTATCGGTGGAAAACTCGAAAATAAAGGCCACTAAAATACACATATTTTCAAAAAAAAAAAAACTTTGTATGACTTGATAAAGAAATTAAATTGCAAATATTTTTTAAGTGGGAGTTATTGTTTTATCCACAACCCCCAAGAAGTAAGAGCTTTACGCAAATATAAAAATCAAAATTTCAAATCCAATTTACAGGAAAACTTTTAGTTTATCAAAAACATACAAATAATATAAATTTTATTCTATCAATATTATTATTATAAAACCGATTAAAAATAAGCTGTTAAAATGATTCTATTTCTTTGAACGGTTTTCGTTTAGCCTACATTAGATTTACGATTATAGCTTACCAAGGCAGCAAAGGAGTAAAGGTGCCCACATCGTGTGAGGCTGGAATCCACTCTAAACTGTAAAGAAACTCTCTTGGGTTCTTGTATTTATAGCTAATGTAAGGTAAGCGTTTTTTAATCTACGCTATGATGTACAGTAGTTTCATTAACAAATTTCCATTAGGAGGCAGATATACAGATAATACCTTCAGCTGCAGTGTTAGTTAAACTTATTTCTGAAATAAAAGTGCATAGTTCAAGTTCAAAGCGCGCTCAGCATCTCGCACGTGTAGGCTAGGCCGAGACTCTGATGCGGTGAAACCGAACACATGGAACTTTAATAAGAGCGGAGTTAAACTAATGGCGATGGCGACCCTGGCCTTTGCGAGGCCTTGGGTGATACGATATTTTGGGGCCCCTCATGGTTAGGGGAGTGGCCCTCCCTCGGAAAATTTTGAAAAATTTTAAGCAAAATGGCACCATTGAATTTACTCTGGAAACTCGTGATAAGCCTACAATTTTGCTTTTAGTACAGATTTTTAAGATTTTTTGTTCAAAAGTAAATTTTTATACAATATTTCAATAGGAACAATTTGTTTGTATTACAAACTATTTCGTAAATATTAAACAGTTAGAAAATAACCGAATTAAAACAAGAAATGTTTTAATGTATAGAAACAAAATTCATAAAAGTTACAGATCACGCAAAGAAAAACTAAGGTTACAGAAAAAGCCTAGTGTAAAACTGAGTTACGTGCTGCATTACAAATATTAGGTTATAATAAGCAGACCTACAAATTAATAATAATTAGTAAAATTATTAATGTATAAACATTTGTATTATTTCCAAACCGTGTCAAATAGTAGCCTAAATTAAACCGGACCGGGATTATAGTTTTAAAAGTAACAGCATTAAGGAAATGATTATGATTAGTTTAGGAAAGAAATATAATTAACATCAAACCTGTTCTAACTAAGGCCAATAATATGTGTTAATAAATGTAACTTGTAAATTACGGTACATTTTACCGTAAATCTTACTTTACGACTTTTTCCCTGCTGAAGTTTTCTATTGCATTACTAAAATCTAAACAGGTTATCAACTCGTTTTGATCATTCTTAAGGGTGTGCAATATCTCTCGAGTAACCTTGAGAAGATTGGCCTAAGAAATTACATTGGTAAAGCGCTCGAGCGCGACTAGAATATCCCTTGTATACACTTTCGTTTTTACGATAATTACCTTTTCTTGGAAGCTGTCGTTTTTACTATTGCCGGTCTTATTTTCAGTTTCCGCCATGAGCGTACGACATTTAAATTTGCAGAAAGCTCATATTACAGTTAGTGGGTTACAAAATTCGCCCTGATGTTCGACTGCTTTCAAGTAACTCGACTGAAAATCATGTTTTTCGTCTTGTTTATAAGCAAATATCTTTAATAAAAATTTATAATTTACAATTTTGGTCGCCTACGAATTATAATTATACGTTCATGAACGATTTCCTGCAAATTGCGAAAGATTATCTTCAAAATTCGATGAAAGATTTGTTATATTAAAGAGGACTGTATGGGACTGTTTCGTCCTGGTATTACACACCCTTAAGTATGTGTTGATTAGCTTGAGCTTGGAAAATATATAAAAGCTCCTTTCTGCAGGTGCTAGTCTACTGTGACTGGAATCGTGGCACTTATTCATAGTGCAATGAACACATTTGGATAGACAACTATACTCCGTTCACCTTGCCGTGGCGCCTGAAGGATTAGGAGACCCTTACACACACACGCACACAAATGCAACCGTCCCGCCCGCCAGGTAGATGACTCATAGACTAGGGCGTCCAATACGTAACTGCGATTTTCGCAAAACTCAAACTTTAATAACTGATAATGGTATATTTGTAACCTCCGCACAATTTCAAAGAAAATGATACCAAATACGACATGATTACGATAATATATATGTATACTAGCTGAATGCCCGTGCTTCGCTACTGTTGTTAGTAATAATATGCGGTTAGTTGTCAAAATCTACACCAACTCCATCTAAAACCAACCGTTGTTGTTTCATCCATATCATTAAATTAAATTAAATTTCTGACTAACAATTTTTCATCAAAAGTGAAATTCAACTAACCGTTTACTCGCCATGGGTAGGAATGTTGTGGTAAATTTATCTCGCATTACCTTAAAATTCCAATTTTGGACGCCATCTTGAAATTGGTAATAGTTATCGTGGATTTCGGATTTGTTCTAAAAAGTAGACAACAATACGAACATTTAAAGTATATGGTTGATTGGTGTCCGACAGCTGGAAGTATACACACTACTCGGGACAGACACAACATTACATTAGGGAAATATGTTTTTCACTGTGATATGTTTGCCGTTTCCGTGTCTGACGAAGTAACGGTGGGAGATAGAGGAAAACAGTAAATTAGAAAGTTGTAGACAATTAAATTTCTGACTGACGATTTTCCGTCTAAACTTGAATCGGACAAACCGTTTAGCCTGTATGAAAGAGATATAGTGAATAAGCTGCTTTGTGTAATTTTCTGTTTTTGGAAGCCATCTTGAAACCGGTAATAGATACATCCGTTTTCGTATTTTCCCTGAAAAATAGACGCCAATACAAACATTTCAAGTATATGGTTGATGGGGGTAGGACATCGGGAAGGATGCCTACTATTCTTGGCACGGTTTTATCGTTTTCTTTTACAGTATATATTAAGATAAAAACGACACAAGAAGTAATATTATTTTGGTTCATTTAGTCGATTATTTTTTGTTTGATTTATTTCTTAACATGTTTCCTCCAATTATTCTTGTACGAGTTATTAAATTATATTGAATAAGGTAAATACTTATTAATTCTTAATAAACGTGTTTTTACATTGCTGGAGTCGTTAATTTAACTATAAAAGTCCCCAAAATCCACTTTTTTGGTCCTAACAATATGTTGTGTGGACTCATTTTTCTCAGAATTTAACGAAGATTTCAAAAATAATCATATAATTAGGATAAAGATTCAACTTAAATATTGTGTAGCGTCTCCAGTACTTGTGTACCTGCCTGATACCTGACCGTCCGGGTCGAGGGTGTGGGGGGCGCTCGTGAGTGCGCGTGCCAACGCAAATGGTCTCCTAATCATTCAGGCGCCACGGCAAGGTGAACGGAGTATAACTGTAAAGGTGTTTTGAACAAAGAACTTGCGTATCGTAACTTAACGATTAAATATCTTAAAATAACGATTTTAACTCATTTCATTTTATATTGGGAATGGCCAGCGGGAAATCTCAAATATAAATTAAAATTTCATCTGTATTTTATAACTCGTTAATTTAATTTGTATACAGGGTTGGGTTGGCTATGCTGATTCAGATTCTACATGCAAAAATAAGTCGAAAATGTAGTATAACATTTTTTCGATTTCGGGTTAGTTTAGCCGTAATTCGCCATTTTTTTTTTTACAAAAACCCACTGTAACTCTGGAAATAGATAAGATATCGAGTTCAAATTTGGAATAAGCATTTTATATGTTACGATTAACAAGTGTACCAAACACAAAGAATGTATTTTTATAATTTTCAAAATGGCGGCCATTAAAAATTTTTAACTTGGAATATCTTCAAAACCGTTAACTTTACAAAAAATGTACAAGAAACAAAATATTTTCCTTTTTTAACGACAGACAAAATGCTTCTTGTCTAAAACAACCAAAATTAGCCTAAAACCATAATTTGTTTTTTTAAATTTAACAATTTGTTTAGTTAATTTTGTAGCGGGTTATGCAGATTCAGATTCTAAATGCAAAAATAAATCGAAAATGTATTATAACATTTTTTTCGATTTAGGCTTAGTTTAGCCGTAATCCGCCATTTTGTATATATAAAAAAAAAATAAAAAAAATAATAACTCATAAGCCTTTGGAGATATTTTTATGAAACTTGGTATACACTTTAACTCTACAGCTATAAACATTTTGCAAAAATATCTTTGATCAGACTCATCAAATTTCAAAATGGCGGCTATTTAAAAATTTCAAAGTCAAATTTCATGAAAACCAGCTACTAAAACAAAATTTTACTAGACACTAAATTTGAAGCCCTTTTCATTTCAAATCGAATGACGCTTTATTGCAAAAATTGTTTAATAAATATAAAAATGGCGGCTATTTAACAATTTCAAAGGAAAATTCCATTAAAACTAGGGACTAGAAAAACTCCAAATTGTTTAATTTTAATTTATGTTTTATTGCAAATTGTATAGCATGGAGGCCCTCGATAAGGCAGTTAGGTGTTAGGCACTACAATGTAAACTGAATTCATTCGTATTTTATAATTCTATTATTCAATATTTGTATACGCCGCGGTGTTTCGCGGGCAATCTTCAATATAAACTATAACTTCGTCTGTATTTCATAAGTCATGTATTTAATTTTCTCCTCCGAATTCGCCCCATGAGGGTGAATATATGTGTTCCAGCTTTTTTATCATTGACGGATCTAAGGGGTGATGGACAGTCTATTTTTTTAAGCCTACAAAAAGTTTGTTATATAAAAGACGACTAGACAAAAATATCAATTACACAATATTTAGAATTTTACTCATTACCAATAATCTCGTTTTCGATTGAGATCTTTCTTATTCCTCGTGGAAACCCTCCCACGAGTCACTTGGAGAGCTTCCTCAATCAGTTTTCGATCCTTCTAAAATTGTACGTACGAATCTCTTAGACTTCTAAGTCAACTTTAATACATTTACTCTGTATTGTGTCACCGTTTTCTTTTCAATGTAGAACGAAATTATTCAAAAAAACAGTCGATTGTGTCACCGTTTTCTTTTCAATGCGCAACGAAATTATTCCAAAAAACAGTCGTAACAAGTACTTCAATTGTTTTTAAAAAACTTCATGAAACCGACTGTGTACACTCTTTTATTGGATTTGGTTTTATTGACGGGTGATGAGTAATTAATTCCAATTCTGTACTTTCTAAACGACAAGATAATGCATTTATCCTATCGAATGGTACATTTTAGTTTTTAACTGACTATTGACTTCTTCACAACAATTCGATTGAAGGACGGATCAGCATACAAAGCATATTTTAAGAAATGTGCACTAGGCGGCATTAAACCAACCAACTATGTATAGTGTGATCATAAAGTCCCCCCCCCTCCAACCACACTTTTGAATGGGTAAACATGTTCTTACGCCCTTTGGGGAACGTTTATATGATCACTTGAAGTATAGTTGCCTCAAAACGTAGAGAGACACCCTCTCAGCTAGAACAGACCTTCCTAATCACCTGTTGACAAACAATTCCTTTGTTAGAAGCGGCCACCCGGGACTGCTGGCATCCGACTGCTATTTCAAGAAATTCTGTGTCACACTATAATTTGCAAACAATTGATACATTAGACCTACATTATCGAATAACGGATAATTTTTTTCGTCTTACTTAGACGAATAAAAACAATTTGAATCACAGTTCTACGACGTATCGTTACTGACATAACAGCGCCCGTGATGTGATGGTGAAAGTTAAGCGACAACTGTTATTACGGTAACGGTACGTCTTAGAACTGTGATTCAAATGTGTTTTTATTTGTCTAAGAGAGACGAAAAAATGAGCTATCATTCGATAATGTAGGCCTAATGTATCAATTGATTGCAAATTATAGTGTGATACAGAATTTCTTGGAATAGTAGGCGGATGCCGGCAGCCCCGTAGCGTGTTCCTAGTGCCGAGTGTTCCAGGCGCCGAGTGTTGCTAGCGCCACGTCAACAGTTGACGAGGGTTTGACAGTTTTGACAGCTGAGGCAGAGTATTGCTAGCGCCAAAATATTGAAGTCTGGGCTTGTCTATATAAAGCACGTTAGCGCAGTGGATTTTCAAATCGATAATTTTAATGACGTTAAACGTGATAATAACGACGAAATATTATAATCATACTGTTATCGGCAACATACTGTGACTAAACAGTATAGGTTAGTACCTCTGGGTTTTTTTAATTCTAATTATATAATGTGATAATAACGACGAAATATTATAATCATACTGTTATTGGCAACATACTGTGACTAAACAGTATAGGTTAGTACCTCTGGTTTTTTTAAATTCTAATTATATAATGTGATAATAACGACGAAATATTATAATCATACTGTTATCGGCAACATACTGTGACTAAACAGTATAGGTTAGTACCTCTGGGTTTTTTTTATTCTCTTACACGATTTATGGCAGACCCTTACACAATTTATGGCCTCGGCGCTAGGAACACTATTCTGAGTGGTTTTGACTGCGGCGCTAGCAACACTCGGCGCTAGCAACACGCACCCGGCAGCCCTTGGTGCCCGCTTCTAACAAAGGCATTGTTTGTCAATAGGTGATTAGGACGGTCCGTTCTACCTGAGAGGGTGACTCTCTACGTATTGAGGCAACTATACTCTTTGCCATGGTGTGCATGGTGGTCAATTTTCACCCTCCACTCGAAATAAGGGGTTTGAAGGGCAACTCAAAATTGTGACCATTCAATGTAAAGAGCTTGGTGAGATGAGAAAAACGAGATAAATAAGTGGAGATAAAGAAGTTAAGTGGACACTTAACGAAATGGCCGCCTAAAATAGATTTATAATTTTAACATGTTATTTTGTAATTCTGCAAGTGAAGAGATTTTGGCAAAAATCTGTGAGACAAAAGTGCTACAGACATTAGGGAAACACTGAAATGGATTAGTTAGAATAATTTTTTTTAATATTCAATCAGTACATTAGACTGTTCAAAGACCTTCATCACTTGGCCCCTTAAAAGTATGTAAATTAGGATATGAATATGCAGATTAAGATTGGCTTAAAAAGAATTTAATGATAAAGAAAAACATTATAAATCCATAAATATTTCACATTTTATTGCTACACAGCTAAATAAATCAAGAAGTAAACAACAACAAAGAAATACAAATCTCCTATTCTTTTAGATAAACCCGAAAAATGTTTCGTTCTATTATAGTACGAAAATGTGGTTTACTTCTGGTCAAAAAACGTGCTTCCGGTTGTTGGATTTTTTGGCTAACGAACTCATCCGAACGACTTAGAAAATCAATGGGTGTACCAAATTTGGACCAAATATATATATATATATATATATATGGAGACGATGATCGGTGCTCATTGACCACTCCCGACCTTAGGTCTTACCATAACAATCACTGCAATAGCCCATCTTTCCTATGGAACGTTAACTCAAGCGTGAAAAATCATTCTCTACATTGGCAATAACGATATAGAGCAATTACGACACATAGGAGGCAACGTTCTCTAAAGAGGAAAAATCGAGTTTATTTTTCTTAACAAGCAAAGCTCATTGCCAACACAACAAAAGTGAAATAATGCATTGTGTTTTTTCCCCAAAGACTCTATTTTGTAACTTTGGACTTTTGACGTGAATTAAGGAAATATGGTGATCCTTCAAACAATACGGTTTTCGGGATTTAAACTACCACAGTTCATCGTGTAATTCAATTCTCACCACCAATGAAATTATGTGTGTTATGAAAATATGATTAAAAAATGGCTTAAACCTGGCATTTTGGGAGCTTCGAACGGCCTCTCGTCCTCCCAGCTGCCACTCGCCTCGAATTTTAGAAATGGAAACGACTTTTTGTTCTTATCTTATCGCTAAGAAATATATTTTTGTTACATAACGTCTTTACATAATACCAGTTTGACTAATAAAGACGGTGGAATTATAATCACTACAAGTAGTAGACTTCAATATTCCACGGCGCGGCGTTTTCCAGTAACCTGTTAGTATTGTAACCTATTAAAGCGTGGCAGGAAAGTTACAGGCGTGTAGCCAAAGTTTTATTTAACTTGCACACGATATTACCAGGATACTAAAGTAATAGCTTCAGCAGCATTGCATTGCTGCTATACTAATATTATCTATCTATACTAATATTATAAAGAGATAAAATTTGTATATAGACCTAAGCAGGTAATCTCTGGAACTACTGAACCGATTGAAAAATGTTTTTAGTAACAAAAAGCTACACTATCCCCGAGTAACATAGGTTAGAATTCATTTTGAGAAAACAAAATTGCAATATTTGTAAATTAAGTCGGAAAACATTCAAGACGTTAAACCTATAGCGTCTAACAGGTGTATTCATGCTACTTAATTACGTGTTACCACATAAACATATAATAAATACATTCATTAATTTTATATTAGATTATTTAGGATCCATACAAATATTTTAAAATGAGAGGTTAAAAAATTTTTCTTTTTTTGTAAGAAGCCGAGAATCCAACCGTTCCGATACTTTTTTGACACTTTGTATATTAATTCGCTAAGTAATTTCTTTATCGGCCCATTACGTCGTTATTTTTCAAAAAAATTTTCAAATGAAGTATCATTTTTATACGTTTTACACTGCAGAGTTACAGAGAAATATAAATATTAAAAAAAATCACTGTATTTTTTAAAATAACAACTTTTTAAAATTAGTCATGTTATTTAAATAGGAGAACTTTTTGTAAGAACTATCCCTTAGTTTGGAAGAACCAGTTACGTGGGCACATGACAAATGCACCGATTTGAAGCCCAAACGTTCCGATACTCCTCAAAAATATAAAACTTAGCATTTCCTCATTTTAAGTTAAAAAAAATACAAATTTTAAAGTCCTAAAAACTTGCCATGTTATTTATATGGGAGGGTTCTAGTCTAGAAGCTCGCCTTTAGTTTGAGAGAACCTTTAAACGTACGCTCATAACACACACACACACACACACACGCACACCCACACCTATATACATATATTTGAAGCTTAAAGCTTCCCATACTCCGCCAAAATTTTAAATGTAATTTTATTACTTTAAATGTGTTAAATAACTCAAAAAGTAAGTACCTTCAAAACGTTGTGGTAAGTTTTATAGTAATTTTGTGTTTACAATTACCAGCTGATTTATTATTAATTAAATCTCACTAGGTGCTTTTAATAATTACACGGCTGATCAAGGTTTTGACTTATTTTCCTGTACAGTAAACAACAAATGTAACCTTCATGAAGTAGGCTAATTATTAAACCTGAAGTGTGCACGTTTTTAAACTTTTTGATTTTGTTCAGTTATAAAGTATTTATATCTATATATATAAAAGCGAAATACCACTCACTCACTCACTCATCACGATTTCTCAAAAACTACCGAACGGATTGAAATTA
>JAGFPH010000575.1:1450-22846 GCA_018207615.1 Philaenus spumarius
CTGTGACTAAACAGTTTAGGTAAGTCCTCTAGTTTTTTTTTTATTCTCATTATATAAAGTGATAATACGACGAAATATTATAATTATATAAATATTATAATCATACTGTTATCGGAATACATAAACGATAATTAATACCTTTCCACCCGCACACCCACCGCACAGTAGAACAGGTCACTGATCCTTAGCCGGCTGGCCCTCGCTCCGCCAAGCCTCTGGCTGTCAAATTACCCTCGTCAAAGTTTTTAGGCAACTGGCCCTCGGTCCTAAACTCGGCGACTTCAGTGGCGAGGTTTATATTGGTAGATTGCGTGCATAAACTTTATGATATTCACAGTTCACAAAAAATTACAATTCAAATAAATTTTTATCACAATATATATATATACATACAATTAAGAGGGGAAAATCAAAGTTTAAAAATGAAATATAGCTAGTTAGATTTAGCAAGGACTTTACGATGCGCTGGAGGGAGGGAAGAATATAGGCAAGTGGGGATGCCGTCCGCTGTAGGGGAAGGGACACTACGTTCTACTTATAAAATTAATCAAGATATGGGACTTTTTATATCTATATATAAATAGAATAAGAGTTTTTTTTTGTAGACTGTTGAGGTAATGTGAATTTTCGTTTATTTACGTTTCATACACCAAATAATCCGAAACAAGCCTTATCTCAGTTTTTGTCTGTCTGATGTCGGTAACACTCGCGGACCTGTTTCTTGTTCATGATTAACGTTAAAACAACTTATAACGATAGATAAATAACTATTTTAACAAAGAAATAAACATGAGTAACAATAAAACTACATTTTGATACTATTTAAAGTATTAAGTAAACTAAATAAACTTATAACTTACTATTTAAAAAAAGTACATAGTAGGCGTACGTTTATTCATGTAAAAGAATCGGTAGTAGTGTATTAAAATTAATTGTGTCTATTAATATTACGCGATGATTTGATATCAGCTGTTCCAATTAATTTAGTGGATATGAAAATCAGGTGACCTCAAAAATTTAGTTAGTGCTGTAAACGATAACTAGGCCTATGTTGTAATTTTTACTTCAGGAATGTTACTGAGAAAAATAGGTTAGTTTGAAAATAAATAAATAAAATTTATTATTAATATTATTAATCACAGTGTGATGAAAAGTATCGTTTCGAAAAGCATCACTTTCGGTCCTAGTGATGAAATATACTAAGTTATAAAACTAGCATACCAACATAAAATAAAGCTTCAACTTGGTATTTTTTTGATCATTTGTTTCCGCTTCTCTTTTTATAAAGTGGTAAACATTAGCAACGATCTCACGGGTTTGGCTGTGAATAACTATTCTACCCCCTAACTTTGATATGACACTGCCTTCCATTAAATCTAATTATACAAATATAAACAATAAAAATAAACAACGCTAAATAACAATAATAAACAGGGATAGTTAAATTAAAAATTGATTTGTGCACGGACAATAATGTTATTGGAAACGCGTACAATTGCTTCAAGACCGAAGGGTTCCGTTCAAAGCTCGGTAATCGACTGAGCTTCTCTGATCCCCCCACCGCTCGAATGAACTCCGAGTTTACTGCGCATCTCAAGGTCAGAGTCCATGCTACAAATTCCGAGCTATACAAATTAATAGCGTCAGTAGCTTAATGTGGTGTCCGGTTGTAATGATTGAGAATTGAAATTAATTAGGTAAATAAGAAGGTGAAATCATTTTCCAAATCCAGTTGGGGATCACGGTTTTGTTGCGTTGTGTGGAAAATTAGTTTAAATTAAATAAAATAGTTATCCTATTTTGCGTGGTGCGTTGTCCGAACATATATGCGACTGTGTTTGACAGATTGTAGGTGAACGATTAAACTTGACTGCCGAGACAAGCTCAAGGTTGCTTTTTTAAGGGGGGGGGGGGTCCATAGTTACAGTTAGAAATTTGAATTGCGTTGAAAGTTAGTAAGGCGGAAAATGTATGTTTAGTATGATATGCACTGAACAAACGCAGTCAAGGTTTTGGGCAAAGAGTTGCAAACATAACGTAAAGTACAATCTAAGCTTGGTTTATCGTTGAATTTTATAAGGCGATCAGGTGTTAAAAAGGTTCATTTCTACTTTGTAATAAACGTTTATTGATCTCAGCTAATTGTGTGTAATTATGTTATTCGAATGGGAAAACAATGCTCAAATAGTTATTGATTTTTATCAAACTGGATGTTTGAAATCCAAATATGTTAGTGCCTTAAAGAATAACTTCCTGACAAATTTATTTATGCATTTACTTCTTTTCTTAACCCTTTCCAAACAAATGATATGTTTTCATACTTCATTGAATGTCCATCAGGAATTAATATCCCAATGTTATGGGAATGATACGACAGTTTATTTCTGTTTTGTTGAAAAACCTGCATTTGGCTTTAAATCTTTCTCGCAGCTGAGTTTCCATGTATTTTATGACTTTGGTCTGGAAAAGGTAAAGACAAAAACCTTCAAAGTTGTCACTACCTGAACACGAGGAGCATATAATATTATCGCTCCTTTCGAACATATAAATTAACAGCGACTTTTAAAAACTCTTGGCAATAGAAATAAAAATATTTTAATCCTAACATTTTTTACTAAGTACCACAAATCTAAAACTAATAATTAATAGCTATAATAAAATCAAACAATATTTAAGAGAATACAAAATAAAGTAACACGCATTTATTAGTTAGATTGTACTTACTTGTACTTTAAATGAGATTTTTATTTATTTATTGACCCTCCTAAGTAAATATAAAATTGAAAGAAATTTGTATAAAGTAACACGCATTTATTAATTAGATTGTACTTATTTGTACTCTAAACGAGATTTGTATTTTAAATTTTCATTGTGCTGTTCTCCTAAGTAAATATAAAAATGTAAGAAATGTTTATATAATAAAATGCATTTATATTGCCTTATTTGTACTTCAAATGTGATTTATATTTTCCATTTTTATTGTGCTGACCCTCCTAATATAAAATTGTAGGAAATGTTTATAAATTAATATACATATATTAGTTATATTGTACTTATTTGTACTTTAAATGAGATTTCTATTATAAATTTGTATTGTGCTGACCCTCCAAATAAATATAAAATATTATGTAACAATTGGTGGTCGCCATTCCGAATATTGATTACTTATTATAAGATATCTGACTTACCGTCTTCAATATTCCTATTGCTGTGAGTTTTTGAAGAGTATGCCAAGTAAAAATTCAAAGACTTTTTAAACGACCTGTAAGTGTAGGTATTATTTTACTTTAAATGAGATTTCTATTTTACATTTTTGTTGTACTATTTCAAATAAATAAATATAAAATATTAAGAAATGTTTATAAAGTAACATGCATTTATTAGTTCGATTGTACAAAATGTGAGTTTTTATAGAGTATGTCAAGGAAAAATTCAAAGAATTTTTAAACGGCCTGTAAGTGTAGGTATTGATTTACTTTAAATGGGATTTCTAGTTTACATTTTTGTTGTACTGATCCACCTAAATAAATATAAAATTGTAAGAAATGTTTATTAAGTAACATGCATTTATTAGTTAGATTGTACTTACTTGTACTTTAACATATGATATTTCTTTGTGTCCTTCTTATTGTGCTGACCCTCCTAAGTAAATACAAAATTATGAGAAATGTTTTATTGTACGTGACCAGTTTGATTAAGAGTTTGAACGACGTCATACCCCCTTACTAAACCACTCCTAATTGCATCTAGTTTTCACCACTCATACCAAATTTGATCTGCTTGGGCTTATAATTTTTAGATTTGAACAGAGAAAATAATTCAGAGGAACTTCTAATAATTATTATAATAGTGTCATAAATGTATCTTATGATCTAATGATAAACGTATAATTACAAACTTTACTAGTTGAATAGTCTTTTTATTAGGGGAATTCCTCACAAAACATAAATGCTTGTAATTTAAAATTACTGTGTAAACTTACAGTCACATTAATTACACATTACGTCTCGTTGAACTTTCGCTATAATTTCATGAGGTGTTCTTGTAACATGAATCCAACAGCTAAATTCTTATTTGTTCCTTTTCCTCGACATAAGCAATAAATGTAAGTAAAGCTCCAGAAACGTTGAAGTTTTGCCAAAAGCCTGGCGCCTTCTCTCGGACTGTGATCCTCTCTTTCTATATCCTCCCCCTCAGTGAGTTACTGTATAATATTATACTTCCTCGTATTTATTTTACTCTAAGGCTGACGGTGAGTTGTACGTTCAAAGTGAGTTAATAGGCCCCGTCTAAAGAAACAAGAATGGGAAGTTTTTAAAAACAAGTATATATTGTTATAAAAAAAATACCAAATTTGGAATAAGTATGCGAATAAAATCAGCATTCGTTTATAGTTAGTCATCATACATTCTAAAAATGTTATAATTGTTTTTAACTTTTTTTTAACTATATACTTTGAATTTATATACTTATTAATACTTATTTAGTACATGAACGTATATTAAGATGTTTCAGATCTTTCTGCTAGTTTCCTCTAAGCTCTACATTTTCTTGCCCAAAAATGCACGTAGTCTCTACTATAGTAAGCAACAAAAATACAAGCAAACAAAAACAAAATACAATATCGTACATTGTTTTTTTAATTAAAATACTCAAAAATGTTACGTAGTCTCTACTGTAGTAAGCAACAAAAATACAAGCAAGCAAAAACAAAATACAATACCGTACATTGTTTTTTAATTAAAATACTCAAAAATGTTACGTAGGTATTAGTATAGCTAGTATGACTACTAGTAGGTACATCTAGGGCTGACGAGAAGCACTTACTAGTATAAGGGCTCAGCCACTTTCTCTCGATACGTGCTACCAGCCGGTACTATGTTGTGATGTCACAGGGTTCTCACTCGCGGCGCACTGCCATACAACCACCACTGCTTTGCATTAACCGGCAGCATGTATTTAGTACTTAACGACCCCCATGAAACCCTTCTACCCCTAGTGGCACCCTCTTTTATATTATACACTTTCAACAATCAATAAATAATGCTTTAATTAAATACGAATGCACCTAGGCAAGGTAAAATGAGCGAAAACACAACAAATCAGTAACAGATATGTTTACTTTACTAATTCCCGGTTTTTTTTACTTCCAAGTAGGATAAGCAGATTTTCAGTAATCTTTTAATGATATTTAACTTTGCATGACAATTTTCTAGGTTTCTATCAAATTTTGTTTTAGCATTTTACATATTAGACCTACTTATATGTAGCCTATATACAGTAACCCTTTAATTATAAAAAATATTTCTGTAGGCTTGCACTAAACTTTGATTTTGACAATTGTGTAACTATTTCAATGTTTACATGAAATAATTGTTTTAAATATTAAGAAATTATTAACGTAAATTATTTTTGATAGATAAATCAAAATGTTTCTCGGGTGCAGGTGTATACAAATTTGTTCTTTTCTTAGTATCGTAAAATAGTAAATTAATATACTTGGGCCTCACAACTTACTTCCAGAACAAAGTGAAATGGCCACCAGTTAAACTTGCAGGTATCCAAATATGAAGTTTGGCTACAAATTAGTCACTGTATTTTTACTTTCTCCCCCTATACCATAGTATATGGAGAAAGTATTGTATTCGTCAAAATTTTCGAGTTTGAGTTTTTGGTGGAAATATCCGTTTTGGGTCCCCCTGAACCTAAAAAAGTGGTTTTTGGAGTGATGTCTGTGTGTGTGTCTGTATGTGTGTCTGTGTGTCTGTGTGTCTGTGTGGATGTTATCAGACCTAGAGCCTAAACCAGTCGTCCGATTTTGATGAAATTTGGTATGGAGGTACTAATCCACGGTATCTCCAGGCGTTTTTTTTTCATTTTTGTGAATTTTTTATTTTTAAGGGTAATTTTCCCATAAAAACCCTTAAAATAACGGAAAAATCAACTTTTCTCAAAAACGGCTCTAACGATTTTGATTAAAATTTTATAGTTTATTAGGGACCTAAAGTACTATAAACTGTAAAATTTTAATCAAAATCGTTCAAGCCGTTATTGAGAAAAGATTGTTTTTCCGTTATTTTAAGGTTTTTATGGGAAAATTACTCTTAAAAATAAAAAATTAAGTTCCTATAATGAGGGAGAAAGTATATGTCAGTTTCCTGATACCGTTTATTAAATGTATATTTCTATCACTTTAAAACTTCATGAAAATTAATATTTAAGCAATGAAATTTGATCAATCAGATTCTATTGCTATTCATAATAATTATGTTTATAATAACCAATTCTGAAACAAATTTTGCCAGGGTCGGCAAGAGTTTAAAAACATTTTGTTGCATTTCTTAAGGAGTTTTAAGTTAACTTAAAATTGTAATTCTGACAGTTTTACGTTCTTTTAGCTCAAGTAAAAATCTATTTTATATTTGATTTCCATAAGTAGTTTTTACTTTCACCACCCTATACATAGTATATGGAGAAAGTATTGTTTTCGTAAAAATGTTCGAATTTGAATTTTCAGTTGAATTATCTGTTTTAGTGCTCCCAGAACCCCAAAAAATTGTTTAGTGCAATTATCTGTGTTGGTGCTCCCTGAACCCAAAAATATTTTTAGTGGAATTTTTTGTTTTGGTGCTCCCTGAACCCAAAAATATTTTTAGTGGAATTTTTTGTTTTGGTGCTCCCTGAAAGTGTTTTTAAAGTGGTGTCTGTCTGTCAGTCTGTCTGTATGTATACTCGACCAGAGAGGACACTATTGGTCCGATTTTCATGAAATTTGGTATGTAGGTACTAAACCCTAATATCTCCAGGCGTTTTTTTTTTAATTTTTTGGAATTTTTAATTTTTAAGGGTAATTTACCCCTAAAAACCCACAAAAACGACAAAAATGCAAATTTCTCAAAAACGGCTCTAACGATTTTGATCAAATTTTCAGTATTTATAGTGCTTAAGATGCCAAACAAAATGACACCACCCGCTTTTATCAAAACTTCGGCGTTTTATAATTATGGGGAAAAGTTTAAAAATAAACAAGTTTGTGTTGTCAATCTAGCATCGCGGCTGCAGCCGCACAGGGTAGTACCACGGTAGCGAGCACGGCCAGTAATTCAAAGGTCGCACGATCGAATCCCGCCTGTGACAATAATTTTTTTATACGATTGACGTAGGTAGAATATTATTTTTTTGTTTTGTTCTAAAAAGTAGTAAATAAAATGATTTAAAACAATATTATTTTGACCACAGTAAATTGGGAGAAAGTTTGTGTCAGTTAACTGATACTGTTTATTATTAGTAGTTCTATAACTATTGTCACCTAAAAATAGATTCAGCAGCTTTGTTTGAAATTCTCTTTTTTTACCCAAAACTAACACCATAAATAACAAATATTAAACAATTATAATTTAAAATTCAGCACCTATTACAAAAAACCGGTGGGGATTCATCTGGAAAAGCCAAGGCCGCACAAGTGAATAAGCGCGATTTACAACCCTATGACGTCGCGCGGTCAACGTCCCCCCTCACAGGCAGGGCGGAGTTAGCAAACTTCAAAAGAGTGGCAGAACCTTTCTATATTTTCGTCGGTCCTGGGTACATAATATGTACTACATATATACTAGAATGTTTAGATTTAGCTGTAAGTAAAAGGATTGATCTACGATTATGTGCTACTATGCCACTCTCCCCCTTCTACTGTCCGTTTATAGTTTAGTTGAAAAAGTTGATAGCATGGGCCTTATAGAGACTTTCCGCGCTGCTACCTGACCTAACTACATCGGCTCCTATTCACTACCACATTGAATTATGAATATCTTTGTCTCAGTGTTTAATTCAAGATCCAAATTTCTTCATTTCATTAACGAACCTCATGTTTAGGTAAACCCCATTAAGAAGTTTAAGCTACAAAAACTAGCATTACATTAGTTTTATTCTAACTTGTATTGCTGCATTGCTGTGCTATTTTAATTCTAACAAATTGTTAAAATTGTTATCTGAAGGCAAATATATTCTCCATAATAAAATAATATACTATAGAAATAATTACTACATTACTATACATCATAATTTAGGTCATAGCACAGCACCAACAATGCTCTGATGTTTTCTGTAAACTGAAGTTAGTGAGTGCTTATTTTTCTCAATCCTTAAGGCTCTTCTTTACCTTGAAGAAAACTCCCGAGTGTACAGTATGATTTCTATGCAAAAGGTCTGACTCAAGCCGCAAAATCGTTGAAACATGCATTCGTAATACCGTGTTTCGGATTCTATTTATAAATTAATAATCTGGGAAACTACTTTAAGTTATAAAGAAGGCTTTATATTTTTTACGTGTTAGCTTAAAATATGGAAATTATTGCTTAAAACTCCCAAAAAATGAGTTAAAAATAATCGATTTTTACTCATTTAAACTGTTGATTAAAAGGAGTTGCCGACGATTTCTTTCAATTATGAGATATAAGACAAAAGCACAAAACCTTTAAGAACAATTTAAGATGTTTCACAACTTTTTAGGTTGAAAAACGGCGTCCAAAACACGGTAGTACGAAGTGCATATTTTTGCTGTTTTACGCAAGGTATATAGGACCCTTAATTCATTTTTATAACAAATTTTTAATTTAAAGATTTTCCTAAAGTGTTTATATTATTATTCAGTTATTGCTGTACAGACAATATTGAATCATTTACTTTCTGAAAGAAAAAAAACAGCTCTTCTATCTAAATAAATGTAAACAAAACAACTATTTTTTCACTTTTTTTTAATGTTCCACATTAATACAAACTAGTTTTGAAAATATCAATATCAATAAAACACAATATGAAGGAAAACATATTCCGAATAACGAGTTTAAATGAGTTTTATGAGGTTGATGTTTTCATGCGGGCTACTAGCATAAGATCTCCATTTCAATAGCATGGACAATACCTGCCCATACTATCAACTAGCCTAGGCGACGACGTTACTCTTCAAATTAAATCAGTTTATTCTTAGAACACCGATCTTTAAAAGTCGGGATTTTATACTTATTATTACCTAAAGTACTTCCTTACTTCTGCCAATACTTTTATGTGTGAATTCTTTCCCAACTGCATTGTAATGTATTTAGCTATTTAGGAGAAAATTGATTGTGACAATCAGAAAACTGGCTCCCATAAGGGTTACGTTTTTATTTTTAAATATGTAATTCCAAAAATTGATAGTATTTTATAATCTAAGCTAATTAATTAGGTAACACTTTAAAAACTGTTCTAATTTGTGTAGAATATAAATCTATGCATTATGTATGGGGTAATTCAGATTAATTAATGTTTAATTTAATAATTAATTTAATTTAAGTTTATAAAATGAATGTATAGTTATAATGTCAAAGGCCATTGCTAGATGAATTTACGAAGGCAATTCCAAACAGGTAAGTTGAATTAGTAAACAAAGACTAGGGACTTAACCTATTCCCAAAGGATAAAAAAGTAGTTTTCTCGAGTAATAGTTGCACTTCAAATAAATCCCTGTTCATTTTAATGTTATGAATATGTACTGTTTGGAGTCTAGTGTACGGTACTTAAAACTTTGACTGTAAATTTAAAATGGGTGATATTAGAATTACCGTTAGACTTTTGTAAACTTTCTTTATCCTTTTCAAAATTAATTTCGTAAACTTTCACTAGTTTGTTTTTACTAACGAAAACGACTTATAAAATGCACTATTGATGATTTATCTTATGCCTCATACATTTTCTAATATACGGGCTGTTTTAAAACGAATATCGAGGTTTTAAGGTTTAGTAGTATTTATTACATTTAAATTACAATTAATTAAACAGTTAATTAATCAAACAGTTTTGTTGGTACACCTGTGCGCATGCATATGGTCTATTTCCTCTGTTTTACGTTAGAAAGCGCTAGAGGCAAAGACGGCGAAAATTGAACAGAAAGCTTTTTGTGTTTTAATGAATCCGTAGTTTCAGTGACTGAATCTGTAGTTACAGTGCAATGTGCGTTCCGAATTAAATTCAAATGTAATCATCTAAGTCATAATAATGACATATTACATAAGACTTTGCAATCGATATGTTGCTATGTCACGATGAAGATTTTCTGGATAGTTTGGTCTTCAGTGATGAATCAACATTTCACCTGGACTTGTGAACACTCACAACGTGCGAATTTTGCTGCCAGCACATCCCCTAAATTGAATGTTTTTTGTGCAATGTACTGCCTTTATTTTTTTGCTGAAGCAATGTAACTGGTGTTTCTTATTTTGATGCGCTATAACAATGGCTCTTTCCTCAATTATAAGAAGCTGAACCATATAACTTTACTTGGCAGCAAGATGGTGCGCCATCTCCCTGATATTACTGTAGCCAACCGCTCGATTTGCCGCAGATGACACATCTTATTTCCCATAGTTTTCACTTTTCACCTGACACCATACTATTTTTACTGAAGGTTCATAAAGGACCATGTGATTCCGATACCAGCTGACCTAGCTGACTTAAGAAACAAGATTGAAGCATTTGTTGCAACAATAACTCCAGACACAATGAGACACTGAACAGGTATTTGGACAATCTTGAATATCGATTCTACGTGTGCCGTGTGACGAATGGTACTCACTTGAGCACTTGTAAGGAAAACTGTTTGAGTAGCTTTTTCATTTGATTTATTATTTATAATTGTTCGTTAAATATTATAAATACTACAAAGGATCAACACTTTTTGAAACACCATGTACATTAAAGATTTATAAAATGCGTATAAAGTCTTACACATTTCAAACTTTGTTGGTGTTTTAACAGATATCTCCATTTAGGAATTAAAATATTAATATTCTATTGATTGCAAAAGTAAGCCGTAAGAAATACCTTGGAGACTTTAACACGTTTAAATCAATACCTCACCAATACCTCAAAGAAATCAAACTAGAAACCTTTCATAGAATCCCTAAGTGGTTGAAACCATATCTTTCTAAACGGAAGCTTGAAAAAAGTGAAATCTTTTTTTAAATATAGGTTCATAAATCTTGCGTATACTTTCCTAAAACACTTGTTGTATCATGCAAAGTTAATGTTAACTGAAAATATGTATACCCTACATCTTTATAATTACTAAAAGAAAGAAATACTTAGTACATTAGAAATACGTTGATAAAATTTTTGACTTACAAAAATGTATAACAATAAGGCATTCTAGATAAGTTAGCACAGTTTATGTAATATTGCAATTAACAAGGCACTCTGAACTGATTTAATTGTATTGGGACAATTACTGAATCGCTCGTAGCACAATATCTAAAGTTTAAGTTTGAAGGCTAAGTAATTTATATTTAGTGTTTAGCTTCACTTCGTCTCTAATAATGCTGCAATTAATCACAATTAAAAAATAGCCTCAAATTGTGTAATCAGTGCGTACTTAATTACGGTTCTTGTAAAATAAACTATGAATCAAGTGCGTTATTTAAATAAACTTGCTGAAAATTACGTATGCATAAATTTGTAAACTTGTATAATATTGGTGATCATTAAATATTATATGTTATAATATAATATTATAACACTATATAATAATATTATTCATTATAATATTATTCACTTAAATCTTGACAGTGAAATTAAATTCGGGTTTAATAATTTGTTCTTCATACAAAAATTTGTTTCTGTTTAAACTTTTACAAGTTTTAAAACATCCTTCCAAGTACTAAAACATCATAGTAAAATGTACTATTTGCTTATAACTTTATGTATATATATATAGGCTACTATTTTTCTGCAAAAAGTGATAAAAAAAATAATAGTCATATTATTAAAAACTTTAATGTAAGATAACAATCGACTCTATAATAAACATTTGCATATGTATTACAAACATATAATTTATTATGAATAGTTAAATGTAGCCTATATGATCCAATTATATATTTTCAACAACCTGAAATAAGTTGTGATAGAACAATTAAGTAACACTAAATGCACAAGTAAACAATTAAGTATCACAGATGCGCACTTAATATCTAAGTAACAATAAAATTAACATAATTTTATAACAAACTGAGAACATCATACACACGGTTCCCTGTAAAACATGTCATCGGAGAAAAATAGCTGATCTGTGCGCTTTGTTTGGTTGAAGAAATAAAAACAAGTTCCTCGCTAGATCGATCTTAAGCTGGGTACGCACTTGTAACAAACTGCTGTTCCGTTCCTCCAAACTAAACAAATCCCACAATCGGCAGGTAAAACTTCAAAAAAATTATTTTCGGAAGAACGGTACGTGGTCAATCGCTCCGTTGGCGGTTTTTCACCCTCGCAACAAAGGAATGTTCGGAACGGGGTGAGACTAATGAAGTCGCACCGCACCGTTCCTCCGTTCTTCGAATTCCCCTCCCCCGCTCGTCATCACCCTTCTCGTGTATGTTCTGTGAATTATTTGCATTATTGTATCAGTTTTTGTTTGGGCATGGTTTTGTGGATGTCAATTTTGTGCTGCGTAAAAAATGCTAATAAATTAAGCATGGAGTGGGAAAAAGAAGAAATCGATCAAATTTCTTAGGTTTATTGACCTGAAAACGAAAGCTCACCGCCAGTCTTTCCTGGAGTGGGATGCACACGTGATGCAGATACCTATCTGATGCCATCCTCACTCCAGATAGCTATCGAAATGGACGCAGATTCCTGGGTGACGTGCATCACTTGGCGTTATTTGCCAGTACCCAACTTACTATTGGGCAGTGCACATTTGCAGTCGCGTCCCAAACCCCATCTAAGTTAAATTAGCTTTTAAAGTCTTTCAACACTATGTCTGTCGAAAATATGGACATAGATAAGTAATAAAACCTAGCCTAGATTATACTTTGGAGTGTGTTTACAACTTCAATAAAATCTAAATTCTTATAATGTCTGGAAGTTGATTATATTTGTATATGTTTTATATAACTAAGTTATAATATGTTATATGATTGAATTCAAGAGTATAAAATGAATATACCGATACAGGCCTACAAGCTTTTTATTCTCTAACATTTACTTATACAAAATTTAAAGAAGAAATACCCATTCGTTTCTTCAGAAACATTCATACATTCTCATATAACGTAATATATGAACAAATTCCATTATTAATTTCTTCATCATAATGTTAATAACTCCTAAGTAAATTTGTACGGTATATCAATATGAAATGAAAATCAATTAAAATATAATATTTTTATCTTTAATTTTGTACATAAAAAAATGTACATACATACTAAATTTTACCAAATAGGCTAACAATGTACGATCCATCTCGGTTGGTGGTTAATGAGAGACTGCCAACGTTTTACGGCGATACGACACCGATTGGACAATTGCAGTGAAGACCGAGCCTTAACCTTTCAAAAAACAATCTCTCTGATGACCCGATTCTATTTACTATCTTCAATGCACAAGGCAAAGGTAAGAATATAATTCCCTTTAGAAATGAGTCTATTCGCGGACGCGGTCACTCCCGGACTACTGTACATCTGTCTGCTAACGCAAAGTAGTGTCCCTTCCCCTTTTTTCAAGTTAACTGCCACAAGTTCATAACAAAACTTAAAATATCTTTTGCGTATTTGACGTAAATAATATCATACTTAATAACTGTGCGACTATCAATTTGAAGATACAAGTAATAAACTGAAAACAATTTTCAACAAATCTAAATAATTGTAAAGCAAATAAATACAGTCAAAATGGTAGTCATCGCAACCATACACATAAAATTTCCTGCACAAATGACAGTTTTATTGAATGGAAATGAAAAGGATCAATTTGTGAAACTTAATAGTTCACAAATGCGGTTCATCATTGACCCATCCATTAGAGCGTCAGTCAATTGAAAAAGCAAATTTGTAAATTGTTTCGAGGGATGTATTCAGCTCACGACTATTGGTCGTTATTATTCGATTTATCATAAGGAGTGGAGAGGCTACTGGTTAATGGATGGTTTCATGTTGCTCTTTGTTTATTATTACGATTTAAAGCTTTCATTACTTTAAATACATTTCAACTTACAACCTAATAATTTGAAAAGCATACAAAGTAAAAAATAGATTTATTTGAAATGAAAAACTAAGGCTTCCTTCACTCTATTACTTTTTAAAAAGGAATTCGTTTAGTGGCTTGAAGAAGAGCATTGTTCCTTTCATATTACCCGCCTTGCCGTGAAGCAACGTCTATCGGTGAATACGGAGCGCCCATAAGCCATGTTATCCAGTGTAAGGCAGTGCCAGTGACACTAACCGTCCAAAGAACATCAACTCCCAAGCAACCCGTATATTATTGTCAACGTGTTATTGGGAACGTGATGTTCCCAGTAATTGTAGTAGCATGACTTATCTCCCGTAAGGCCTGTACTGCACGGTGAACGTGGAATTAAGTGTAGGTGTGTAACTGTGTATACACGATCAAATAAACTGTTAGTCAAATCCTGATCGAATTTGGCATAGTTGTTAAATAGAACAAGAGAGAGAGCTAAAATATTATTTCGATTACTTATATTTATTGGTTGAAATGAGGAACTAATATAAAACAATACACCTTTAATTCAAATGAGCATAGACAGCTAAAATTTTGCACAACTGTTTCTCATGTGATAAATAGGCTAACAAATGTAGAGCCCTAATTTGTGTTTAAGGAATAACTAACTTCTAAAATAAAAAAATACTCATTATTTTCCATTGAAGCTAGAGAGCTGAAATTGCTTTCATTTATTTTATAAATGTTACATTGAAAAAGTAAACCAATCGATTTTTTTCACTAGGTACGAGGTTGGGGTAGCTACCTCTATAAAATAAATATAAATTCCACTAACAAACTAGACAAATTTGGCACGTATTATTGCTAGGTGAAATTCAAGTTTAAAAATTCATTTCAACATTGATTACTGATTCTAAGGGGTGGAATAGGATAACTACGCTTAAAAATAAACAATAATTCGTGCACATGCTACGAAGCTAGATAGGTGAAGGTTGTTACATGTTACTATTAAGTCATGTGTAGGAAAGAAAAACAATTTCATTTCGCCTAAAGGTTAAAACATTTTTCGTAGACGAAATTTTAGCTAAAATTTACCCATAACCGTGATACGCACCTCAAAACCTGTTCTTTTAATTTTCGCTTTGGTTCGGGAGTTGGGATGATTTTTAATTATCATGTCCTTTTTTTAGTTATAGGCCTAAGTAACAAAATAGCTGAAAATATCTGACTATAAAACAAAGACAAAAAAAAACCATTTTGTTAGTTTTTTAAAACAAAATGACGGATTGCAACTAAACTAAGACTAATTCGAAAAAAAATAAACACATTTCATCTATTTCCATGTGTACAATCCAATCCCGGTAAGGATTTTTTATCACACCCTGTATATTATTTTCCTAAAAAATATTTGTCGGTCTTGTGCAACGGCAAGAGTTCAATTTAAAATGATTAAACAAAGACAATACATTCTGTCATAAACATGTTAAATACTCGTATACATGACTAACACAATTCTATTTCTACTATTTAATAATAACAAATTTTTCGGATGATAAATTAGAAACATAGAGGAACATACAAACTAAAATGTCACTTTAATAACATTGGTTAAATTAGACTACCAATTTTTAGCTACACGGTATTTACTAAATCGGTTACATTGTTAAAAAAAAAACTATTGAAAGCGATCGTAACAGCTGTTAATAACATAACAGATAGGCTACAAACACAATCGACTATGTCGGGTTCCGATGAATTGAATAAGAGAAATAGACTGCAATCTACTCTTAGCAATCTATCCGGAAATGCAATTCCAAGTATCCAACAGATGAAGTAACAAAACTCGATTTGCATTGGGGCTGACTGACATTTACCTGAGTGCGCTGTTTGCTGCATTTGAAAACAATGTTAGGAGATAAAATTCGATTCGCTCTAGAATTGAATCTGTAATAACTTATGTATTTTGTTAGTTATATGAAAAGTACAATGTTTTGAAATTTAACAAATTCACCGTTTAACTGAGAGGTGTTTACAAAACAAACAAATTTAAAAAATTTCTAAGTTATAACTTTAATCACTCCATTTATTAATGTATAGGGGAAGCCTTTGGGTGCTTGCCCTACACTAACAATTTTGTAGACGAGATAATTTAACTAATATTGTTTTGTAATAATATATTTAACAATAGTTTATAACTTTAAAAATAAAACTACACATGATTAGTTAAATAAAAATATTTGCGTTTTTTGAGCAATGCAAATTCAAATTGCCAGCATTTAGGTATTTCATGAGTTATCAGCTAATTTCTATAGGAAATATGAGCTATTGGAGTGAATCTTATGGTGAGGCCTAAAGTCGGAAGAGGTCAATGAGCACTGATCATGGTTCTCAGAAAACATTTGGGGTGTCGTTAAAAATTATGTTTCTATATCTATACTAATATTATAAAGAAGTAAAGTTTGTTTTTATGTAGGGTGTCATCTCTGGCACTAATGAACCGATTGAGAAAAAAGTTTTACCAATAAAAAGATACACTATCGATAAAAAAAATTTGTATTCCAATATTTGTAAAATTCCAAGTCGGAAAAAATTCTTTGGTTAGGTCTAGAATGATAAACCAACACATGTATTTACATTTATTACCATATCAACCAATTGAATAAAATAACTGATAATATAGATGTTTGCTCCAATATTTTATTTCCATGAACAGCTGATTTCAAAATTTGAAGCAATTATTTTTGTATTTCTAGATTTTAGGTTAGGGTTTTAAAGTGTAGACCTGAGCTTTGATGGTTCTTTTAACTGCTGTTATCAAATATAAGAAATAATTTGATTTTAACATTTAACATTATTTACCATCTTAGTTTTGAAGTTATTATTAAGCCTACACCTTTATTATAAACTAGTGGTTTGTAGGGGCAATAGCCCCTATAATATATAGCCTATATTTCTAGGAGCAATATCTCTTCGTGATGGGCTATCTTTGCAAGGTGGTCTTCCAGCGTTATTCATTACAGTAAAAAATAGCAAGTACAGTAAAAATAATTGTATAATGTGTTTAATCATATTATAGTCTAAGCTTTGATTGTAATTCTCACTTTGAAACAAAAACACAACTACAATAACAAAACACATCACTAAACTGCACATTTAGGTGTTGTTATGATAGCTGAATTTTCTAATTTATAAACAATCACCTGTTTTTAACACTAAATTCACCTGATTTACACCTACATGTTCCCATGCTATTTAAATGGTAATTATTTTATTACGTAACACATTTTCGTGACACAATTAACAAAAATTAATATTTTCCCCCAAAACTTCATGCCCAGACCTCTAAAATGAGACCTCTAATAGCTTTCTACGATTTACCGTTCGCTCACAATTTCATTTGAAAATTTGGGAGTACGGAATTAGATATATAGATAAAACATAACATATGTTTTTAGAAGGCTCCATTGGGGGTTGAAGTGCTGAGCACGCATGGGTCTCCGCTAGTATTATATAAATTGGTAGATGTTCAATGTTTTTCAGTTTATTTGTGGAGTGTTATTAACCGAACTTGTGGTTGTGCTTCAGTGTATCTAATTAATTATATAAATTGTATAAAATGTGTACATATTTAAGTGTTCGAACTCTAACGACCACATTTTAGGTCATTTAAACTCATTTTTGAGTATAAGTATCCAAGTCACATAGATAATATAATTATGGTACTTACTTCCGTCTTGTGACTTATTGTAGCTTTTTTAAAAGTTACGCGTTTCGGAACTATGTTCCATCTTCACTTAACTTTTAAAAAAAGCTACAATAAGTCACAAGACGGAAGTAAGTACCATAATTATATTATCTATGTGACTTGGATACTTATACTCAAAAATGAGTTTAAATAACCTTAAATTAGAAGCTTGTCAGGCATCAAAAGTATTTAAATTTCAAAATAATGTATAGGCAGCTACATAAACTAAAAACACCTAAAAAAGAAAAAGTAAAAAGAACTTTTGTTTCTATGGAATACGGAAGCCTTTTCCCAGAAATTATAAGTAATATCTTCAACAAGTTGAATATAACACTGGCTTTCAAAACAAAACACAATATAGGTAATATACTGCGACCAAAGACACCTACAACTGTTGAAACGTTAACAGGTGTTTATAGAATATCTTGTAGTGATTGCAACAGCCAGTATATAGGACAAACAGGCAGAAACTTTAAAACTAGATTCAAAGAGCACCTTCCGACCAGCAATATTTACAACTTAAAGTCTAGTTATGCACGTCACCTGATAGAAAATAATCACGTATTCAACAGTTTTGACGTTAATTTCCATCCTTTACACATATGTAGTAAGGGCAAATACATGGATGCTGTGGAAGAATACGAAATTTATAAAGCTTTTAAAGAAAACGGAAATGATTTACTAAATGAGAAACTTAATTTCCGTTCCAACTTATTGTATGACACTGCGATGACGTTGGGAGATAAGACATTGGACAATACTGGTCAAGCCATCGCTTATCAGTAGTCCGGGAACCGTTGTGAACCGTTGGTGTACACGTACCGTGTAGTTTTGTTCGTATTTAATTTATATGTATGTTTGTGTGTTTTTAGTGTTTTAATGTGCTAACGATCTCTCAAGAGTGATTATCTGAAGATGGAACATAGTTCCGAAACGCGTAACTTTTAAAAAAGCTACAATAAGTCACAAGACGGAAGTAAGTACCATAATTATACCACATTTTAAGTACGATTTGTTCCAAATTTGTGACACAAGTTTTTTTAAGTCACTTGGACGAGTTCGTTACCCAAAAAATCCAAAGTACGTTTTATGACTGCAAGTAATTTTTTTTCAGACTTACTAGAATGTAAAATTTTTGTTTTATATACAAAAAATAAATGTAGGAACTTATTCTGCAAATTTTGTTTTCTTTTATTTACACGAATTTATAGCACGTCTGGTTTCCCAAAAATCAATCAAAACGGGAATACCATAAAATACAATAAAAGTACACGGGTCAAATCGATGTGAAGGATTTTACGGTACAGCATGTGATCCAATGGAAACTCGTTAAGTGTGTTTTTTCGTTATGAGCTAAGCGAAGGAGTCCATAAACCGACGCCGCAATGTTAAAGTGTAAACTCGTTAATGTGTTTATCCGTTATGAGCTAAGCGAAGCAGTCTACAAACCGACGCCGCAAGGTTAATTGTAAACTCGTTAAGTGTGTTTGTCAATTATGAGCGAAGCGAAGCAGTCTACAAACCGACGCCGCAAGGTTGTACCAATCTTACAAAAAGAATAATTAAGGGAACGGAAACGATACTGGGCCACATAGATTGGTACTGTTCAAGACTTACCTTAGAATTTAAATATCACCAAAAGCAGGAATATTTCAGCTTATCTCTTACAATGCACAGGATACCTAAAGGTTACCTCAATAAACCATAGAAATATGTATAATTTTAGGTTTATTAACCAAGTTAAATAAAAGTTTATACGCCCTTAATACAAAAAGATAATTAACATGCCCTTAATACAAAGAAAGATTGAGATTTAAAAAAGGAAAACATATATATTTTATTAAATTTAATTTAAAAACCCTTCCCAAAAAATAAAATTCAAAAACCCTCCCTTTTAATAATAATTACAGAAATTATACAAAAAGATTTACAAGTTACAAGGTTTTAACATGAAATACCATGGATTTGTTTTAAGAAAAAAATATATATTTGTCGTTGGCCAACTCTAAAAGGTAATTATAATTAATTGAATAAATAGACAAAAATTAATTATGAGACGTCTCTCTATATATATAAAAAAAAGGTGTAAAATTTCTAATGTGTAGCCCTTAGGGCTAGAGTCCGAAATGTGCTAGCTTGCTCCTCCCAATTATTTAATACTAACATATCTTAAATAGTACACATGTGCAAAATTATTTTCAAAAATCCAGCCTATTTAACACTTAACATAAGAAAAGAACAAATACAGATAGTTCTCATTTTTTAAATTAACTTCTGTCTCTAATTAAAACTCAGTAGAAAATATTTAGATTATGCATTCCATTTTTCAGTTGCAAGGTAGACCTTTTCTAATAGTAGTAGTAGCAGGTTATCTCATTGCATTAAACATCCCCTGCACTCGGACCAGTTTAACTGTATAACACAGATAACAATTTCCTTTTTAGAAAACTTGCAGTTATTTAAATAAGCATAAAATGATAGTTCTTTTGAGTTGGCTGTATTTATTAAATTTTGTAGCACAAATAGCAGATTGCTACATAGATGGTGATTGTTAATATGACATGCGTAACGTTGCATAACACTGTCTGTACATGTTAGGTAGCCACATGGTAACATAAAAGAAATGTTAACGTTTAGTTACATATCAGCCATATATTTTGCTTATAGCTTATTAAAAGTTTTCAATATCTGTTACACTGTAGACATACTACACAGTTATAGTTAATTAATGCATAACACTTTAGGCTTGTTGTGGAAATCTGTTTAGACTTTAACAATAACAAAAATGATATCGGCTTTATAGTTTTTTGTAGGCTGTAAGATTTACATTTAAAATTTAGGCTGTAAGAATTACATTAAAGTTTAGGCTGTTGTAAAAAAAGAAATATATAGGTTTCTCTAATAAATTGAACAAAATGAGTTAGGAAGTTGTACATGAAGCAAAAGTGGAAATAACCTAATTAAGTTTTACAAGTAATATCTTATAATTATTAAGGTAAAGCTGAAATATTGTACCTGGTATGCGAAAACAAAAGGTTTAGAAGCAAATCATGTTCTTCAGCGACACACGTTACCCCGATCAAATTATTTAAGGTTCGGCAACATTACGACCACTTGCCAGCGTCTAAGAGTTTTCGTTCGTAACGGTGTAATGGCCGACGCTCCGACCAATCTCAACTTAATAGATAAAGAACAGCTGATCGGTTGTGGGATGCTATGGCATTCTAAAGTAGTGTTACGGCTTCAGATACCGTACGGAGTCGACATCTGGCGGAGAAAAGGATAACTATTTGCGGACTGTCGGTAAGGACAAATGATAGAAGTTGTAAGCTGTCGGAAAGAAGTAATATTTATTAAAGAAAAAAAAAATATAGGTGGCCTCGAATGTCTTAAAACGGCACAAGGTTAAAGTGTAAACTCGTTAAGTGTGTTTGTCAATTATGAGCTAAGCGAAGCAGTCTACAAACCGACGCCGAAAGGTCAAATTGTAAACTCGTTAAGTGTGTTTGTCCTTTATGAGCTAAGCCAAGCAGTCTACAAATCGACGTCGTAAGGTTAAAGTGTAAACTCGTTAAGTGTGTTTGTCCGTTATGCGCTAAGCGAAGCAGTCTACAAATCGAAGCCGCAAGGTTAAAGTGTAAACTCGTTAAGTGTGTTTGTCCTTTATG
>JAGFPH010000575.1:49801-72247 GCA_018207615.1 Philaenus spumarius
TTTTGGTTACCTAGTACGCTTTCCTAATCTCGTCATAGACTGGCACAGAACCATAGATTGATATTTGAATATAACTTTCAATATTTTGCATCATAAATGTATTAAACAACAACACACGGTTTATCGAGAATGTAGATCAACTCAATAAGTATGGCGTTTTCTTTCCTTTTTTTTATTATTATGTAGTTTTTGCATCTAAATATATACGTAAGTTGTTGGTTCTTGAAATAAATAATTCATTGATACCAAAACCTAAAAATAACTTTTTTTTATATACCTAATCGGTTTTTGTATGGCCTGTTCAAGTATTACAGTAAAAATTTGCTATATTATCAAATTATTATAAAAAAATAAAATAATATATCTCAGTACTGAAATAGGCTACATATATCAACACTTCAAAAACGATATTTCGTCATACAGCAGGTTTTGCATAAGTGATTCTTAAGTATTATAGTAAAAGTAAACCATATTACCAACCTACAAAAAAACTAAAATAATATAATATAAACTAAAAGTATATTATTTTAATACTGAAAGTGAAATAAATATAGCAAAACCTCAAAAACTATTTTGTAGACATACAACAGGTTTTGCAAATGGGCTGCTCGGCTGGTCAAGTATTATAGTAAAATTAAGCTATGTCACAAACCTATAAAAAACAAAATTATATATCGCAGGCCTGAGAAGTGAAATACATTTATAACACAGGCCAATATACAAAACACTGTTGAAAGCAAACATTAGTAGATTGAGATGCTAACCAGTTAAGGGAAAGAGGCTGTATATATAGTTCTATGCCATTGCCAGTCTAGCACGGGATCTACATACAATTCTATCTTCGGGTAAAATGTACAGTAAGCTTTTCGCTATATTGGGGTAGAGGTGCCAACCCCTAGAAAGAAAACGCCCTAGAACGTAATCGTAAATGTGAATTTCTAATAATAAACGTTCTTAACCAAATAATGTAAACAGCAAATCAATTTCTACAAAATGATATTTTACTAATTATACAAAAAACAAACAAAAAACATAAAAATTGCAACTCTTTAGCTGGGGCTTGTGTGTAATTTTATATAATAATGAATGGTTTACACTAATTTAACAAAATGGTAATTAATTTTCTTAAAAATGAAGAAGAAAAAAACTAGAACAAAAATTTTACTACACTTTGGAGTCGGTTGTGAATTGGTCTTAGAAGTGTGTATTTTTTTATGGAAATTTCAATGCGCCATAAAAGAGAAGAGTTGTTTAAGCTGGCAACGATTTGAAAAAAAAGTTCTGATAGTAACTTCCCATTAAAGTTGTTTAGTTATTGTTTTTAGTTCCTTTATTTTGTATTTCGGGCTTTTCATTTTATTAATCTAAATAATGGTGATGTTATTGAATTAACATTAATTTCTCATACAATAGCATACGTTTTTTGAAACTGAAACGCTATTAAATAGGAAATATTTGAGATGAAATGAAATACTCTAAAATCAAGTGCATCTATAACTCTATATTCTTTCCATGATAAATATGAGAACAGTAGAATAATAATTTTTTGAACTCCTATTATGCATAATGTATTAAAAAACTAATTTCGGAAGATAATCACATTTACAGTTTTAATTACTTACGACCCTACATATAGGCATTGGTAAACGCCTTTTAGAAATACTATTTTCAAATGCAGCAAACAGCGCACATAGATGAATGTCAGTCAGCGCATTGCAAATCGAATTTTGTAGTTCATCTGTTGGATACGTGGAATTGCATTTCCAGATAGATTGCTAAGATTGCAGTTTACTATTTTTATTCAATTCATACGATTTCTAACTCTGTCAACTGTATATTTTTACGACTATCGGTTGCGATGTTTTATTACAACCCTTACTACATTTACTTCTTTGGGTACAATAGAATCAAGATCATATGCAGATGGACATAATTCAGTAATATTGATTAGATATATGCGGTAGTAAAAATAGTATTATACTCTGTATGCTGTAAGTTTCAGTCGGGCCTGGCAGCTACCTGGGTTTGACCCGTGTAATCCCCCTGCTCTCACAGCTCCTCTACCTACTAGTACCTCTAATACATTCATTAACTTTGTTATCCGACTCATAATTTGTAATTATTTCTACATAATATATTTTAAGAGTAAGTAAAAAAATAGGAAAAATTGTACCAAACACTGGGTGTTTTGTTTGAAAAACAATATTGTAGTATCTAATTTATTCAGCAAAAACATCTTTAAATATGTAAAATTACACAAAAGAAATTTTGTTTCTATCTGAAAATCATACTATAAATAAGTAACTATTATTTTAAAGGCCGTTTATTAAAAACTTTAGCAACAGTATAGGAAAATATGAAAAAGTTCTAAATAAATACATATTGAAAATAACAACAAATATTTTACAAACTTTAGACTGTATACTAAATTACACTAAATATACTTCTTCAAGCTAAATAAGTTTTCGCTAGTTGATGGTTTCTCATTGACCTGCCATCTTGTACCACGACTCTGTAAGTAAAACATTTGTGCTAAAATAGCATTTCAATTTCTTTATTAACTTTTTGGTTTACTAAGTGGTGTGCTTACATTTAGATAAACATAGCAATCACATATAATATTAACAGATTTTTTTAAACACTAAAAGTTTTTAGCTAAAAATTTAGATTTTTATTTCTGATAATTATTAATCAAAAATAAAATTTTAATTTATATTTTACGTTAAATGTTACGTATTTATTAATATTTTGATGAACCGTTATAATTGATATCATTAAAGAATCTACATTTGTTGAAATTAAAATGTTTCCATTTAAGGGGAGTCGGAAGACAACAAAATCAAAATGTATGGTTAAAAATAATATTGTTTTTTTAAAAACAGAACACTTCGTGTTTGGCATCATTCTTCCTATTTGTTTACTTACTCATCAAATATATTATGTAGAATTTCAAATTATGAGTCGGATAAAAATGTGAATGAATGTATTAGAGGTACTAGTAGGTAGAAAAGCTGCGAGAACAGGGGGATTACTCTGGTCAAGCGCAGTTAGTGCTGGCTGGCCCGCCTGCCAACTTACTGTATACAGAGTATTAGTAAAACTTTAAATAATCCTAATTTTGAATATTTCCTTTTGGAGAATGTATAATAGGATAAACCCTTGAAGGTCATAAAACTATTATTTCTATTATAAATCATTTTATTAAAAAAAAAAACTTTGAGTGGCCACCTCTTATGGACAATAAAATTGTTTTAATACGCATTGCTGAAGATGATTGTTTTTTGTGCCATAGTTAAAACTACTGTAAAATACATTGTATGAAATGTGTTGTGTTCTACAACTAATAAAAAAATCCAATTAAAATAATGATGTGAAATTACTTAAAAACTGTTTATTTCATTAACAGTAGGTATTTCAGTAGAATAGATAAATTACAAAATACTTGTATACGTCTCTTTATTGTAAAAACCAAACATAATACATTACTAAACGATATCTACCCCTAGAGGCACACATTCACTGAAGAAAATCCCATTCTCCTATAGTACGAAAGCTTGTTAAACTGATATCACATATCCAAAAAGTGACAGTTTCACTAAGAGGAAGTGCAATCTTCATTAGGAAACCATCAAAGTCACATTCTCCTACTTTTATAAAGCACATGATGTGACGTCACTAGCCCCTAGAGATATTTGAATAGAGAACATACAATGGAAATAATAATAGAATAAAATATTTGCTTAGTTTAGTTCACGATTTTTGTTAGGGCTATCATTCACGTTACTGTCTCTCAGAAAGTTTGCCTGCACAGTTGACCTGTACAGGTAAAACAAGCCTCGTTTCATATCAGTTGTGGTTTTGGTGCCTCAGTAAAATGAGTGTCGTTTTTTACTTGTAGTTTTTAAACGTAATGTCATACCGGAAGCGCAATACAATTATCGAAGAGTTCGTTCATTTATATAGATCAGAACCATGACTATGTAGAGTAAAAAGCAAAAAGTATCACGATATTGCGAAGAGAGAAATGCTGTTTATGAAAAATGGTTGGAAAAGTTGGAGTTGAAGCCAGATGCAACTAAATAGTCAGTTGTTTAAAAAATGTATAACCTGAGAAGAAGTAAAGTTAGTAAAAAGAAGAAGAAAAGTGATGTCGAAGAAGTCCACTGTTCAAAGCTTCTATCAAATTGTCGTACGCAATTCTTTGTTGTTGATTTAATTGTGGAACATTTGTACGGACTGTTTCGGCCAATGCTTCAATGTCGTACTGTTGTTCTCTTTGCAACTCGTGGTTTAATGCATCGTGCATATGACGATTGGGTGCTGTCATTCCCAAACACGACAATACCTTATTTGCCACCAAAAACCACAAATATCTTCATTCATGATCAATGTCTCATTGTAAATTTCTGCAGTCATTTGTAATGTAGGATTCAAAGATTGACGGCACACACGATGCAAAAAACATCCTCAGACATGTCATCCCTATACTTAACCCACAAATCTTTTGGATTCGAGGGGAAACATGTCGATATGATAATCGCAAACAATGTACGAATTTGATGCGGCGATGGAGATATTACGGAATCCTTGAGCGTATCATCCCAGTGCGAATCGTTCTCGAGTAAATGTAATAGTTGACATGCCTCACGGTAAGTCGCACACAGCTGTCCATTAACTGTTCTCAGTTGTTTAAACGATGTCGGACCACGCACATTCACCAACAACAACCGCAAATAATAACATTCATCGTTATTTGGATGTACTGTGTAGATGGGACCCAGAGCGTCTGAAGCAAATACATTTGGATGTCCTCCAACTGGTGTTCCTTATTTTCGAAGCTGAAACGATTCCGATTTTGCATTCCATGTGTAATCTGGTACTGTAATACTTCGTCATTTGCATTGGTTACAGCGAAGACGGCCATATCGCTACCTTTGTTAACATATTTACATATGTACTTCATCGACTTCATGGCGTTACAGTATTCCACAATGATGTGAGTCTCAAAAGCTTTGGACAATATTGGCGAGTATGGCACAATCCAACGATTGTCTACATCAACATGTTGTCCTCTTACCTTCACAACTACCGATCGCCCATTGTCCGCAACTGATTGCCGACGATACAATGGGTATCCATCATTTCCCGTTATGGTTTCAGCAATCAGGTCTCATGGGTATCGCTTGAAACACTTACCGTCAACAATACAGGGTGAATTGTAGTTGAAAACTCCCCAAGGTCCATGTATCATGTGTTTGGTAACTACTGCATGCAGTTTTGGGTCAACTGTTTTTTCAGGAATTTCAGCTGAAATTATGGTATCAATCTCATCTGGCTTTATTTTGTCCACTAACCAGACTAAAATGTTCGCATGTGGCAGACCACGCTTTTTCCATTCTACAGAGTACATCCAACAATTGACTTGGCCATACACGCGTTGCTTTATGAGGAAATTCATTAGAGATTTTAATTTTTGTTTAAAAACTCTGGCAGTGATGTCATGTCTAACAACTGGTGTTTGGATATGTAGCAATTCCTTCTTGATTTCAGACCATTGTGGGTTAATGTAACAAATAAGTCTGGGCGGCCATAATGCCTAACATATGACATAGCATCCTGAGTATATTCGTGCATGTGTCGTGGGCTCCCTATGTAAATGGCTGGCAAAATTGTCATTCTTCCCACATTATTCACATTGCCATCGGCATTTATAGCATCGCGGAGATGAATGTATTCCTCTGATCGAAACTGTCGTTGGTTCAAACGGATGTATGTCAATCGTTCGGTCTCAATTTTGACATACATGTCAACTGCAAAGTGATGAAAAAGTCGTCGACACATCTAAATATGATTTACTTCACCTTCACGGATCATGAGTCTGTATGAATAGAAATTCATAGCACTAACTTTTTTGTTGGTTTCAGCAACTGCAAACAAAAATGATAAATTTTTAATTTGTAACTTAGATGAATTCAATTCAATGAAAAGAATTCAATGAAAATATGAAAAGAATTTAAAAATTGTTCAATCTAGTTATCTGTTACTTGATTTACCATTTTGATATTAAAATGGTATCCATCTTCCCCCTGCCAGAAGATCAAAGGATATTGTAACGCATCATAAGTCCTGTGTGTTTCAGATACACGTTTTATATCATTATTCCGACGATGAAGCACAATATCTCTAGATTGTAAATTTTCTCCCACAATGACAACAGCCACTTCGTCAATGGTGGGTGAATTAAACCTTCTTGTGTGTTAACCAGCAGGTGTTTTGTCTGCTCGAATGACAATATTATGGCTGTCAGATGGCATCCGATCAAATGCTATTTTGAACATGTTTACTAAATTGTTGTTTTGATGAAAAAACATTTGTAATTCCTGGACAATGGATCTCTAGCATCTGAATTGCCCATAAAATAAATTTGTAAAAATTGATGATCTGTATCTGGTAGTGGTAACAGCGAACACAGTAAGTGATAAATTTGTTCTTGTATCTGTAATTTTTAAAGATTTGTACAATAATTATTTCCGATATATATTTTAATACACACTTGAATATTCTAACAAAATTTTATGGTATAATACCTTATCTTGAAAGTGGGCATGAAATTGTCCTGTAGAATATGTGTAGCGCCAAACGATGTCATCTGGAAACAGTTGTTATATTTCTGAATGTTGGCCAAGAAGTGCTTAGAATCACTTCCAATCCTAGAAACTAAAGAGCGTAAAGGATCTGGTTGTGGGACCAATTGTGGCAACTTTAATTTGCTTCCATCACAACATAATCCAGTAGATTCATCACTGTATTTTAACGCCTTACAATATTTACAAATTATTGTCATTTCCCCAATTTTTACCGATTTGTCGGCACAATAATCTACAGTATTGCCGGATCATAGTGGAATGCAGCTCGTTCCAGAATCACAGGAGCACTGCATCTGCGGAATCGCTCAATTTCATTATGTCGTGCTCGCTGTTGTTGTGTTTGATGAGCACGAACTCGTTGCATTCTAAGCCTACCTACTTCATTGTCACTCACTAAAGAACGAAATTCTGACATAGCAATACGACTATTTTCTTGATCTGTCTCTCTATGGTCATCAGTGCGGTTAGCACGTGAGGAAGCTCTTCGCACATTTGATTGACTGCGACGACCTAAGACAGGTTGTCTTCTCCACGGCATCGTAAATTGTAATTAATCAAAGTGAGAAAATTTCTCGCGCACTTAGCAGTAAAGTGTCACAATCACAAAATTCAACCAAAAAAAGAGCACATAACTTGAAATGTCACTATCTCAAAGGATCACCTAAGTAAAGAAAGTTCTCGTGCACGTAGCGGTATTCGTCACTCACAAGGATAGAAGGATGCACTCTTTGTATGGTATTTATAGCACTAACTTTTTTGTTGGTTTCAGCACTTGCAATCAAAAATAATAAATATTTATTCACCTTTTAAACCTTCTCTGGACTTCCACACCAAAATTAGCCAAATCGGTCCAGCCGTTCTCGAGTTTTAGCGAGACTAACGAACAGCAATTCATATTTATTCACCTTTTAAACCTTATCTGTACTTCCACAAATAATTCAAGACCAAAATTAGCCAAACAAAATTAAATTGATTTAATTAAACTTTGATTCACTCAAATGCGGATCCAGCATACGCCCCCCCCTCCCTCAACCCCGTGAGGTAAAATAAATCGGAAAAAACGTAGCTGAGAAAAAATAATGGATTGAGAAAATGTGTAAACTACATTAATCCTAGAACTGACAAACAACGCTATAGCGTCGTCTCAGCTCGCTGATAGACATAATAAGTCGTCTTAAACAATGCAACTTTTTTTTCGGTAGGTGGAATGCATTTACGCATACCTCACTCCAGAGAAGGTACAGCTGTGAGACTCGGTCCGAAAGGACAATACCCACTAAACCAACCTCCCTCCCCCCCAAATGGAAGTCACTCTGAACCGAACACAAGTGATACGCCCTATCAAGTTCTACGGCACGAGGGACTCTGCATGTCATTCTGCTCCTTTTCCTGAAATAGATGGAATCAGATCCACATTTATCTTAATACGCCATATCTTCAGCTACGGGGACAGCACGTCCAATTGCCTCTGCATGGTCTTAGTCGCGAAGCTGGATTTTAGCTACTACAGTATAGTTTAGCATCATCAGCATACCGAGAGAGTGTCACACCTGGAATAGTCGGAAAATCATTAGTGTATACCAGATACAGTACTGGTCCCAGGACACTGCCTTGGGGGAACTCCAGCAAGTATCGACCGCAGTGTGGAGAGTTCAACGTCTACGAATGTCTTGCAAGATCTGCCTGAGAGGTAAGAGCGGATCAAGTGTACAGCAGCCTCCGGTACAGGAGACTCGCTCAACTTGTAGAGGAGTCATACTTCATACCATACCTTGTCAAACGCCTTACTGACGTCTAGTAACACTGAAACAGAGGACTTTAACTTATTGTTTTTATCAACCAGCTGGTTAACTCGAACGAACAGGAGCGTAGTGGAATGTCCACGTCGGAAGCCGAACTGCTCTGGTCTGATGTATTTCTCTAAATAAGGCTGCAACCTGGAAATAAAAAGGCGCTAGAAAATTTTAGAGATGGTAGGCAACAGTTATATCGAGCGAAAGTTCTGCGGAAAGAGATGGTCCTTCCCCGGCTTCGAAATGAGGATGACCTTTGCGGTCTTCCACTGGGTAGGGAAGTGGCGCAACCTGAGGACAGAATTAAACAAAGTTAGGAAGATTTCCAATAACTGAATGGGCGCACAAGCAAGGTCCTGCCGCCAATCCGATCCAGCCCTGAGGCTTACTTTGGATTGACCGCAGAGACAGCGAGCTACTTGAGAGTGAAGGGTTCAATGACGTTGTTAGCCTCCGGTGACTCTGCAAAGTAATCATCGAAGTACTCCTCGATCATATATACATGATTCTCGTCGCAAACATCGTGGTCCTTTTGGAACTGATCCTCCATAGTGTCAGCAAACGCTTCAGCCTTTTGCCACGCTGCCATGGAGAGGCCGGCTGGAACGCTTCTCACTACGGAGTATCTTCCAAGTATTACCGTCATGCAAATTCGGTCGTTCTGCCGGTTGAAGAGGTTCTTCGCTGCCGGAGAGCGAGTGAACTGCCAGTGGGCTCGAAGCCTCAGCCTCTTGGCAATTTCCTTCCGCAGCCTGAATGGAAGGGAATCCCGTGACGGTTCTTGGGAAGCAGGGACTTAAGCATCTAAAACAGAGAGACTTAGTAAGTCTTGTAATGAGCTTACCAGCTCATCTAATTCCTCCGCAGAGGTAGGGGCGCAGACTGCGTTTATGCGTTCCGTGATCAGTTCGTTAAACAGTCCCACTCAACCCTAACACGTACAGTATTGGGCGGTAAGCTCAAAGTAGGTCTAGCAGCGACAGTAACCAGAAGCTGGCATTAATCTGACGAGAGATCCTGCGTAGCACAAACAACTATAGGAAAAGGAATATTCTTGGTTAGTACTATATCAAGCACGTCAACAAGCACATGAGTATTTTAGTGAGTAGTCTCCGCAGTTGTCAAGACCTCAGCACTGAGTTTCGACGAAGAGGTTTGCCCCTGGTGTTGGTATTCCGGGACCACGATTTTGGAACATGAAAAATAATGTCCAGATCGGACAGGAAGCGATCCTGAGGAACGAATGTAGGTGCAACTAGTAGAATCTCCAGGTTCCCAAGCTGTACGAAAACACATGTGAACTTAAAGTGCACTGTGTTAGTGGGGAAATCTCTGTGAATTTGCCTGAGGTGCACTAATCCCACCGGTCCCTCCCCCGTTGATTACCAGCACCACCAGGTCTTAGGACCCGGTTGGTACGATAAGTCCTGTAGGCCGGAAGTGTAAGTGCTTGACCCGGCTGTAGATGAGTCTCGCAGAGTAGAATGACATCAGCTTCCTCTTCTGTAGCAAAGTAGTGGAGATCATTGTGCCTGGTACGAACCCCATTTGCATTCCAGACCACCATTTATTCATCGCGGATTAGATTCTGGAGGCTGGTAAAAATAGCTTCAAGCAGCACTGCCGGGCTTTTGTGAAATAAGCAGCACGATCCATGAAGTCCATGAGCTTCGTTAGTGATAGTGGTAGCAGGACTGGAGGCTGTCTCACTACTGACTTTGTAGGCAGTAGGCTTGTGCACTGGCACTCGCCACTTCCTTGGTGGTAATTCCGCAGGAGTCGTAATTGACGATCCCTTGGGCTTCTCTCTGCCAGCGTCAGACTCGCTTACGTCGGCATCCGAAACATAAAAGTTTAAAAGAGGGGTGTCGCCCTCCTTACGTGTAGCTCTCTTCCTGGATCTCTTGGCTGGAACTTCAACTTCGGCCATAGGTCATTTGGTATAAAGCGCCTGAACCTGGAACAGAAACAAAAGTTGGAGGCTTGGAGGCTATGGTTGGGAAACCAGAACTTTGGTCAAAGGCTGAGTAGCTGACACAGCAGACGTGGAGGCAGCAGCCAGCGGGACAGCCCTAGAGCTAGCTGCAGGTCCACCCAGTCGACCACCAGGTAAAGCCGCAACACCCGAAGCTGGACGCTGGTTAGTGGTGTTCCGAGTCCTTCCACTCTCCGCGTGACCCACAGCCGGAGTGCTAGGTCTGTTGCTTGCCCTTGACTCTAGCAGCCCTTCCAGCTCGCCACATGAACACCGCCACTATTGCAGCATTTCTCTGGCTCTTCTTTCGATTTCTTGCATTCTTTGGTTTTGTGTGCCCCAGCACACTTGAGGCACCTGGCTGACTATCCGCAGTTAACTGAGGTATGCCCAAATCACTGAAAGTTGTAGCATTGTGTTACTCCCTTCTGCGGCTGAAACTCTGCGACTGTGACCTTGTCCCAAGATTTCTTGCAACATATACATTTCTTTAAAGTCGCCGACTCTTCTAAGTTTCACTAAGAAGGTGTTGCTGGGGGTTCTACCCCCTCCTTGCTGATTTCTCTCCAACATCTGGACGTGGTTAAGCGTGAAGCTTGATATCGTCAAGTGACGTCAGGTGGTGAAATCTCACGTTATGGACGCCAGGTGCTTCTGCATGGCCTTGAAATCATAAATATGTGTACAAAACAGCCGGTAGCAGTTTCCGACGCATTTAAACTCAAAGATGAGGCCTTGCTGTCAGAGTGACTTTAAGAATTGTATTAAATATTTCACCCACTAAAAATCATCCAATCTTAATAAAACAAACAAAAATGGAAAGGAAAAGTTTTAAATTTTAATTTTTGTTTTTACGAATTTGTTTTTGAACATATGTAATCATAGTTTTAAAATTGTAGTTTTCTAAACAGCTAACGCCGAGCGAGAATCACAAGGAATGACACAAGCCAGTCACTATTCTAATTCTCAAAATCGTTCCTTTTGAAAATAATATAAGGGCACCTTTGGATTCGTCAAGATTTGAACTTCCTAACACTGCCTTCCAATCATTCGTCACTCTCAAATTTTTTTTAGTTATAAAGTTTTCTGTAAGTCCTTGCAATTGGACAGTTCTGTTTTCAACCAATGAGAAAGCACATTTTGCAATCGATATTATCTATAACAAATCGATATATCTGTATAATGATATTTATATAGATTTGAAGAAGAAACTATACATTTTCGTTTGGTGTTCGGATTTTGTAGACGTCTGGAACTGTATAAGATAAGTTTGTGAGAGTTTTGTTTATTTGATCTAATTTAGTAAAACAAAGTGGACAATTTTTTTTTTTATTATATACATTTTAATTTTATTATTTATTCTCTAGAATTTTTTATTATAAAATTCAATTTTTGGGTAAAGGATATATTACTAAATAAAGCTTCAAAATAGGCTCCATTTTGTCAGCTGTCTTGTAGTAGGAACATACAAACTGGTGTTTTCAGTACGTTCTTTAAAAATGTAAATCCAACTTTAAACGCGTTGGTCAGTTTTTACTTCAACTTGCTATTTTAGTGGGGTTGGGGATATTAATGCAGCTAAACAACAGAGATTAAAATTTGCTTATTTATTGACACTATCAACCTATATTGGATGAACGTTTTCTTTCTCTAAAACGAGTTCAAATACAGTAATAAAAGATTTACGATTTGACCTACTGTAGACTACATTATGGACATCGCAGTGGATTATTTCAAACTTTATAGTCGGAATTGTTGTAAATCGTTAAATTGAATAAGAAGAGTGGATTTAAATCCAAGCAATATATCAGAAAATTCAATCCAGTGTCTAAGACCATGATACATCTCCAGGGGCCGACGAAACACAGAACACTGTATATGCACTGTTCCTACTCACATTTACTTGCACTATCAACTACCCGCCTGGTGCTATTTTTCAAATAAAAATCTTACTTGTTCAAAATTTTCCAACAATTTTGGTTTTACTGGTATTTCATCGTCATGTGGGCTACATTTCCATTCAACCCTAAAACTAGCCTTGTTAATTCGACCGGATTTTTGCATTTTGCAAGCATATTTAAAAAAATCTCCAAATATAGTAATTATGTAATAATCCAAAAGTGTTACATAGGTTATTTATAGAAAAGGGCCAAACAATTTATAAATCCAACTGATAAATTAAGTGATGTACCATTTTAAAAGTTAATAACTCAAGAAGCCAAAAGGTTTAGGCCTACGTAAAAAGTAAATATTTTTGGTAGTTTTTTTCAAAATATAAAAAGGTTTTGTAATTTAGTTCTAAATAGAAGTGTATAAAAATATACACACATACATACTAGGTAAACATAAATAATAAATTAGTTTGTAATAATATAGAACAACAAACATACATTCTTGGTAAACATAAATAATAAATTAGTTTGTAATACTATAGTATCAACACACATACATTCTTCGTAAACATAAATAATAAATTAGTTTGTAATAATATAGTAAAACACGCATACATTCTTAGGAATCAAAAATAATAAATTAGTTTGTAATATTATAGTATCAACACACATACATTCTTGGTACACATAAATAATAAATTAGTTTGTAAAACTATAGTATCAACACACGTACATTCTTGGTAAACATAAATAATAAATTATTTTGTAATAATATTGTACAACACACATACATTCTTGATAAACATAAATTATAAATTAGTTTGTAATACTATAGTATCAACCTACATGCATTCTTTATAAACATATATTAGTTTCTAATAACACAGTCTTAACACGCATACATTCTTGGTAAACATAAATAATAAACTAGTTTGTTATAATATAGTCTTACCACACATTCATTATTCGTGAACGTAAATAATAAATTAGTTTGTAATAATATAGTCTTACCACGCATTTATTATTGGTAAACGTAAATAATAAATTAGTACTAAGTTTATAAATAACATAAATCGTAAATAAGAATAATATAGCACTAACAAATATAAGGTTTTAATAAACATAAATTAATTGTAGGATGAACTTTAGTGTAAATGAATGTTACTTTTTTTAAACACTCACATTAAGGCTGCATTTGAAGTGTATTTATAAAAATATATTATTAAAAACTTTGACTAAATAATTATGTATAAACAGTAAGGAATGTATTTAAGTTATTTATTTTGATAAATATACAGGCAACATATTTTTTTAAATGTTTAAATAAAAATATCAAATTGTAGATGTATCTAATTAAACAAACAAATCTAAATATCAATAGTTATTTATATAAATAGTTTTAATTCAAATTTAAACATAACAAATAAAATCAAGGTAAAACAGTAGAGTTAGTAGCCCGAAGCATCATGTCCAGTAGATTTATTGTCCAGTTGTTTATTTAACAAATATCATTTCCTTCCTCTATATATTTTGTATTTTGTTTCGACCATTTCAATCGCTAGGAGGCTGTCCCGGCAAATTAAAAGTTATTGCCAATGTACATAATTCAGTGTGTTTGTATATTACAAATCATTTTATAGGTTAAATTTAAAAAGATATATTACTATTATTATTAGTATTTATTATTATTTATTAATTCAGTTTATTGTCTACTAAATTTTACTATGTATTGCATCAGTTTAAATTTAATAAGTCAATAGAGCTGACTTTTAGTACTGAAAACGTATACACATTCTTTAAGGATACAAAATTAATTAACTAGGCAACTGGATGATAGGCCTATATTATAAAAGTAACTATTTATTACTTATTGAAGGGTATTTTTGTTTTTGTTCAGTATTTACTAAATCCAACGAGTTTTCAAAAACGCTTCGCCATCTTCAGTAGTGCTATTAACGAAATTGTAACTAAAATAGTAATTACTGGGCCAAACATAATATTTTATATAATTTAAGAGTTTGTGAAATAAATCTACGTAAAAAGAACAAGATAATAATACACTAAATGTCACACAAAAATGTTTGATAATAAAACGAGTTTCAGCGACGAAGTCGTCATCCTCAGTGATACATGATGTACAACTAACATAAGTTCAAGTAGCTTCATAGTTCATAATATGTTGTTAGTTGAAGCTCGTGTATGAAGATAAATAGATGAAGATGACTACTTTGTCTTTTAAACGCGTTTTTCTATTAAAAGTATGTGTGAGAGTTAGTGTATTATTATTTTTAAATAATTCCTTCTCATTCGTCAAGCTCAAAGTTTATCAATAAGAATAAGATGTTAACAAGAACCCAACGCCACTCCATATAGCATTCATAAAAACTTATTTTGTGTCTAAGTTATTCATTAATGCAGCCCAGAACTGAGTTTAGATGCCTACATTACACAATATGAAAGTATTTATATAAACAATTAAGTTCTTAAAAATTACAAACGTAAATGAGCATTTATGATGAAGGTAATATCCTTCATTTTGACTACATGGTCCCAGTAGAAATTGTTATAAGGATATTGGATGGGAACACAACTTATTTTGCTATTTTCAACCATCAGAAATTAACAATTCTATTTGAAAGTGGAATGTATTCTAATAAAGGTGACCTTTGGATATGAATCGTTGTCAATGACTACTGCTGATAAGAAGGCTTTACATTTGAGTGAAATAACATTAGAAAGATATATGATTCCATAAAGTAGGTAAAAGGTTTATTGTGGAAAAGTCAATGTACTCTCGTAGGTTAAGTCCTACAAGATGATGGTAAGGTTTGGAATTATACGGACTTAAAGCGAAAACCAAAGAAGATAGAATACGGTAAAGAACTACAAGAAAGGACAAATATTTTATGTAGAAAAGGGTAAAGTGTAGAGACGAATAAAGACAAACTGTGATAGGGGCACAGTTAAAGTCATTAAGTGGTTTAATTAAAGGAATAGAGTAATGTAAGAAAATATATTTACTGATACCAGTGTTATTGTATGTGTTTATTTTCTGCATAATAATAAAAACAAGTATAATAATTTTGTTTAAGGAAATTTTGTAGTTCATATTATTTACGTCCAAATAGATAGCACAAAAGTTAAAAATTTCTAACAAAGTATATTTATAATTTATGTAAAAGTATTTAAACAAAACTGTTGAAATTGAAAAACAATCCAACTCAGAGAAACGTAATATTAAACAGTTGAAGAAGAAACTCGTTCAAGATTTAATATTGTTTGAAATTGAACAATTCCTCTGATTCCCATTTTAATTAAAGAAATTTAATTGTGTTATAAGGAATAGGATTGGATTTTTTATATATTTTCTCCTAGGCCTAAAACTTGTAATGTCATATAACATTTTAGTGGTTCTGTTAAAACTGTTAATGCCTATAATATAGAAAATTTAAAAATAACGACACATGTTGATCTACTTTTAACACTTACCTGAATTGAATTAAATTGAGAAAAACATTACACATATTTGTATTTAGACATGTAAAACGTTAAAAAGAACTTCTATGTTTTAAAAGTAGGAAAAACTTTAATAAAGGTTTCCAACCTTCGCATGGTTAAAGTACTCAATATCTTGTTTTGAAATGCCCGATTCCATATATTATATTTGTAAGACCAGGAACACAGGGATTATCAGTTACAAATTGCCTTAGTTTGGCCCGTGGCGTGAATTTTTGTCGTACTATTAAGATGACATATTTCGGAACTGAAATTCCATCATCAGATCTGTTCACTCCGAAAAGATAGTAGCACATTTCATTAAATACACTGTTCTATACACTGTTCGGTAGTACTATACAATCTATGTTAGGGTGCGCACTATCGCAGTAATGTACGACGATCTCTTCGGAGTGAAAATCATCTGATTGCTGTTACGGATTACTGAGTTACTGTTCCGAAATATGCCGCCTTAATAAGAACCAAACAACCAAACTATGTTAATGTATATTTTTTAATATTTAATTGGTATCACAAATCAATTAATGGATGTTCAGTTGTGGAGCTTGCTTATAGTTTTAGGGAATAGCCAATAAATAACTCTCCACACGTTGCATTGACTGACCTCAGTCAGTAGTAATATGGCGTCCAGTCTACAAAAGACATGATAGGCCTAGTTCTTGTATTTTGGGGTTGAAATTTACTAAAAAAGATTCGACTGTGATATCAGCAGTCTAGAAGAACCGGGAAACCAAGTCGAACATCACTTCTGAGGAAAGTGCGTAAAAATTTAATGTAATAGTTATTTAAATGAAGCCCGCGTAGATTTACTCGTTGTGCTAGCAAAAATCTTAATCTAATAACAAAACAAAGAATAGCAAAATTAATCTTGTGGAATTCAACAACCCAACTCACAGAGGACATGCAAGACGAAAGTTTTTGTAGTAGCAGCAGATTTTTAGAAATGATGTAGTTTAATATGATGAGCCAAGAATCATCACGAAATCGCGGATTCACAAGTCAATTAATAAATCAAAGGTGTGTAGCCCTTTTTTTAGAAAGTCACTGTGCAACACATCTTCAAACTCTTCAAAACGTTTCCTTTTCTCATAACGAGACCTCTAGAATCAGCCTTACACTTTTGTCCTCTGCTAGTGGGAATACGCTAACCAGAATACGTGCATTTGTTTCACCATTAGATTTTTTTAACCTTGATGATTGTATAAACAGAATAGAAAAGTAGGCTATTTTTTAGCAGAAGACACTTTTCTTCACATTATTAGTTTGTTAGAATTTAGTCCTTGCTTTTAATGGTTTAAATTGTTTTCTTTCTAATATAAAATACGTTTTTCATAAAATCGTTCTTTTTTACACAGGGCATAATTTGTTTTAAACTACCGTCTTTATTTTAAACAAATAAGTGGACGTAAATGTTATGGAATTACAACTTCCCTAAAGAAAGTTTGAATATTTGTGATAGTTATATATATTTATATGATTTTTTGCTGTCTTTTAATATAATAAACGAATATAAAGTTATTTTTTCAATAAAATAACCACAAGGAAATTACATAATATTGGTTTATTAACGAGAAGAGCATCATATTGAGCAAGTAAGTATAAAGAACAGCAAAACTAAATCATTACAATTAATCTGAAAAAGCAATTCCAAGTATACATATCTGAACTAATATCAGATTGAATATTAAACAGAAAAAGTGATATAGAAGTTTAATTTGCAATCTCAAAATCTGGTTATCAAACTAATATTTTAAACACAGAAGTAGCAGTATTTTCACTTTATACGGCTGGATTTTCTTTGGCGTTCTCACTTTACACCCACAGACCTAATGAAACATCTGGAGTTCAATAATAATACTGGACAAAATACAACGTGAATGTCAGATTCGATCCTTTGACACTACCTAATGTCTATTGACACACCTAGGCTCTATCCCTGTTGGTGTGTATTTTAGGCCCCAAGTATGAGTTACAAACAAGTTCATACACATCATAGTAGTATATTCTACAACGGATAACCTTTTGGAGAAGATTCGTTTTGGCCACAACTACAACGCGTTCTGCCCCACGTTGGCTGCGCCAATTCTACAACGAAACCTCTTTTTAGAAGATTTTTTGTTAGAGAATAAGTTATTTCCACCTACTGGAAGTCTTATAAGCAATCTCACTTTGTTTGGCCTAGGGGAAATAACTATGTGTCGAATACTCAGTTTGCTGACTATTCCGACAAGAAAATTTACTTTATACTTCCAGTAATTTATTTTTGAAATTAGCTCAGTTAGGACACAAGTTAATAATATTACTTTTTGTAAACCTCTGAAGAGTGAGTACACTGAAACTAACCTTGTAAATAGCTTACTTGTGCTTGCAATTATTTTATGAAATTTCACTGTACTTAATCCTTTCAGACCTGGTGTGTACATTTGTACACATTAACTTTAAAGCCTAATTAATAATCCTCATTTTCATCAATTACAGTTCTGGACTGTTTGTCTACATTTGTATACATTACTGTTTAACCCTTTCAGACCCAGTATCCTCTGCAGATTGTCTCTAACTTGTAAATGACTAACTTGTAAAAGGGTAGATTTGTCAGTATTTTTTATTAAAAGGTTAGCATATTGTTTTAAATTAATTACTTAACTTAATAAGAACTGATCTAAGTTATTATTATAAACCTCTCACACATACAAATTAGACAGATTCAAACTTAAGAGCAACCAAGAAAACTTCCTATAACCACTCCTAGATGGAGCTGATAAACTACAACCAAGCAAACTTCCTATAAGCACTCCTAGATGGTGCTGATAAACTATATTTTACTTTACACGTAATATTTATACCGATAGTAATGTAACTGAAGTTTTGTTAATTTGTCAGTTTTCTTTCGTAATAATTTTCTTAAGCTATAAGGCAGAACTAATCTTTTACCTAATTAAATGTTATTTTAATATTTTTATACTCAATTGAATTTAATTAATAATTTAATGAAATTTTTAATTTGAATTTACGATTTAATGAATTTACTTTTATAGTTAATTACAAATATTTCTTAATCTAACATCGTAAGTAACCCAGTATTTAAAATAAATTTACTTGAATTTAATTCAGGCAATTTTAATAGGGACTAACGTATTTTACGCTTCTACCGACCTTTTCACACTTGTCCAGGCGTCGCGACGTTTGTTGTGAAGTCCGCGAACGCTGTATAGTGATGGTAAGCTACAGATGTTCTGCGTACTGATAAAGTTGTCTTGTTGGTGAAGGTGAAGTCCTGTAGGGTTGTCTGGATGGATGATGGATGGCTTCTTAAAGATGGATGTGGTACTGCCGTGTCTGCAATCCCGGTTCGGTTATTCCCTCGAAGCTACAGTTCCATGTCCTAGTGGTCGCCTGGTGGTGTCCTGGAGTCCTGTCTGGAAGATATACGAATCACTCCATGTATCAGCTGTCTTGCAGGCTATGTTCTTCCTCCAGAAAATTCCAAGTTAGGCCAACTTTGTATAGACTAAGTTGCCACTGAAATTCTTGTAGAGTTAAGGCGGTGTCTATTGCTGCATCCCAGGTGAAAACCGCAATGACGTATCTTCTTACTTGTTATAAAAATTATAAAGGTTAACGAAGAAAATACTTAGCTTCTAGTATGCTAAAGTATTTTGTAAAAACAAGTAATCGCTCTCGATGCGTCTACCTACATTGATAAAATATTACGCATCTCGAGTTTCCCCGAGCAATCGTTTATATAAGGTTTTTCGGCACTATTTCATTGCCAACTTGAGCATTCTAACACTGTATTACTACAATGCTTTAAAATTCGTTTTTTCGACAAATTTAAACCTCTGGTCTATGTAATTTTTCATCCTGAATTTTATTTTAATTTTTTCATTATTTTTCCACTTGATTTAGCCATTGTTTTAAGTCAGTTTTCTTTTGTTTTTGGAGTACGCCCACTTTTGTATGCTGGTAGCCTTGCTCCCCCCCCCCCTGCCGTCTCCTCTTCGGCCCGCCCTTCTGCTGTTCCAAGTTCTTATCTCGCTTCCCGCAGTTTATGCTATGTAAAATCCTTTTCGCTGTAACTTCTCCAGGGTTTTCCCGATTTTCCTGAGAGTGATATCATTTGATTCAGCTCGTTGTTGTCTTTCCCCACGAACTCGAGTGACGTTCGTACGACTCTTGGTTTGCGTACACGACCCGCGCGCGTTTTTCCGCGGCGATTTTTCCCGGAAAAGTCTTAATTTTCCGTTTCTTTCAGTTTTTCGTTCCACACTTCTTATTGTCCATTGGTTCTTGTTAACTAGCCGGATTTTCCTTTCATTTCTGCTTCTGGTTGTCTTGCTGTGAGGTTAGGGACTTTAACGATTTTTTTACTAACTGGGGTTTTACTTTACTCCCGAAACATATTTCAAATACTGGATTATTTTTACATAACTATGTTACTTACATACTATTTACCATTTTGGTTTGTTAAAAATTTAAGTTTAATTTTTCATTTAGCTGTAAAGGTGCAAATTCTATCACCTTTTTCCTTTCATAAATTTTCTAGTTTTTCTTTTATATTATAACTTACGTTTATCAATACTAAAACTTGTTTTGGTTAGAATTTAAAAAACTTTAATTTTAACCTACTTTTTTATCCTTTGAACTTTGTGAACATTAACTTTTTTATTTGACAAAATTTCGCTAAACCTTATTTCACCTTTATTTTAGGCCTTTTTAAGAAAAGCCTAAAAAACCTTTTCTTTTTCAATTTAGAGGAATTTTGAAATTTTTCCCATACTTTGACAGCTCGTATCTTACGTAACTTAGTGATTTTTTATTATCTAATCTTGCAGTAAATACACCCGCGGTTAGCGTAATGCATTTCCTGAAGATTTTTATTTTTTATTTAAATCCTGGATTTTGGCTTCCCGAAAGAATCTTCAAGTTATTTTTATAAGTTTCCTTTCCATTACTAACAGGCAGGGTCCAAAAGTTTAATTCAGCCCGATAACGGACCGCCCGTGTTAACATGATTGTCGTGACCTACATTCAGCTTCAACCCGCGGCAAGTCCAGATTATTCAAACTTACAAAATTAATTATAAATTTAAACTCAAGACCTACAACGAGTTTTGTCCGTTGTAGTACATAAATTAATATTCAGCATTTCAGTAACACTCTCTGTATATAGAATTAACAAAAAGTTATCGAATAATTTGTATGCACCATATTTATTTACAAAAGTGGTTTTAGTTGGAAAACAAATCGAAGGGAAGAACTATGTTTGTGTTTACATTATCGTAATTGCCTTATATTTGGATTGAGTATAGAGTTAGTCTGCAGTGAGTAAGTTTACTTTAGTTCATTTACCTTTAAATAGCATAAACAAAGAACAAAATAGTAAGTTGTCTACGATTTTGTTTTACATTTTTCAGAACTATTTAAACAAAACTGTCTCGGGTGTTTGTCCGATGCAGAATGACTTCCTTCCTTTATGAATATACTTCAGTTTATGTTCTCATTCTTGGCACAGAATCTAGTACTATATCATGAAGCCAACTTCTTTATTATAATTTTTTTGTCCAAAAATACTTCACTACCTTTAAAAAATATAAAGAAAAATTTTTAAATAAATAAAATTTTAGAAATAAGTGACCTGAGAACTGATGTTCTTTATAGTAATGAAATACTTAATAATTCTTCATGCAAAAGATTTATATTTAACTAGCTGACACGTACGGCGTTGCCCGTGGTGGTTAGTATTTTCAGTCTTTTTAACGTAATTGTAATCTTTTGAAGTGTTCAGTTAGTGAGTGGTATTTGGCTTTTATATATATAGATCTTAAATAATAAAAGCACTCTTGTCATAATAATAAAAGATCTGAAATTATGATTTTAGTAACTTTGATCCCCCCAAACCCCTCCTAAAATTTCGACATTTTTCATACCCTTTCTTAGAGAGCGCCTAAGGCCCTAGAGGAAGCTACATACCAAATTTCATTCCAATCCGTTCGGGCGTAATTTGAGGATGATCAAAAACGCATTGAAAACGCAAGGAAAAATGCAAAAACGCCTATTTATGGCGTAATTTTGGGAGAATCTCAAAAAAATTTTAACAGACTACTTTTAGGCCTTAAACGAACCTAAGTACCAAATTTCATCATTTTCTGCCAATTAGTTCTCGAAAAAGCTGAGAAAACGCAAAAAATCGCTAGAAAAACGCGAATATTGGGCGTATCTTTGGGATGTTTTCAAAATACGTTCTTAGTGCGCGTCTAAAGGTCCAACTGAACATGCATACCAAATTTGAACTCATTTGGTTCAGTAGATTTTTAGTTCTGCTGATGAATGAATCAGTGCCATTTCGCTTTTATATAGATAGATGAAGTGACTTTATTGTGTTATTTAACAAAGCACAATAATGTATTGCCTAATTAATTTGTGTAACTTTTTTATAGGCATGTAAGTCATTTCAATCTATTTATTGATATGAATTTATTTCGAAACTAAAGAATGAGGCATTTGTGACGAACCCAATGGTTGTAATTTTTTACCGAATAGACGTTATTCGATTTATAGATTGGCCGATCAATGCATCGATCTGGAAGGTCACGAGAAAAATCCAAATCACAATGGAGGCAGGTT
>JAGFPH010000575.1:80928-109211 GCA_018207615.1 Philaenus spumarius
CAATGTCTCTTGATTAGTTACGGTGTCTAAGAATCTCACAATGTTTCACAATTTCGAATGTAGTTCTACCCTATCTCAAACGGATCTTGGTGCCTGGAATATCTGAATGGGTGTCACAATGTCTCTTGGTGACACACGGTGTCAGAATCTCACAATGTCTGACGATGTTTCACGCTGACCTAATTGTCTCTCAGTGTCTCACTATGTTCTACAGTGACTCACAGATTATCAAAGAGTATGCCAAATTCTCATTATCAAGATGACCTTGTCTCACATATACCCACAACGTATAAAAACGTTACGATGTCCAAAATGTACTTCTCAAAGTGTCTCACTTTATCTCACAGTCAGTCATATTGTATCACAATGGTTCAGAGAATCCTGATTGTCACGATGCCTTATAGTACCTCACGATGTCATGGGATTCTCAAACTGAATCATGGACGTTGATCAAAATAAATACTAAATATGTGGATTCGATAATGATTTCTCTGTGAGGTTTGCACTGTGTTAAATTTAAATATAACATTTCTATGCAATGGTACTTATGCAAATTCAAGAAGTGCAACTCCGGAAACCGCTTCGTTAAGTCCTTTTGTTATGCAAGTTCATGTTGCATTGGCTTAAGCTCTAGGGTTTGCTTGATTAAATTAAGTATTCATATTAATATATTAAAGTTTAACTTGATAATTTAGTTAGGTAAATATATTAGAATGTTTTTTTTAACTATTTGAGCTAACACAAACTAAAATAAGGAACTATAAAATAGGTAAATAAAATGGTACATACACAAATAAATAAATTGATATATCATTATTTGTTCTTTATGTGATAACAGAACTTTAACAAACTTAGTAAGTAATACAATTGATATAAATGTTAATTTCTTTGTTTAATTCATGTGTTAAAACAACGAGTTGTATTGTTTTTATGAATATAAAAGGTTTCGCACATAGGGCCTACCTGTATTAGAACATTAGCTTGTTCACAGTGATTATTCATTAGAATAATTACACAAATACTTTACGAAGATTGTATCTTTGTGAACAACCAATTTAACTATTGTGTTTGCTGCTCTCTCCCTCCCCCCCCCCCCCCTCTCTCTCTCCCTCTCTCTCTATCTCCAAACTCCGCGAATATGCACATTGTGAGAATGTAGATGATTTTCTCAACTATGTGAAATGGATTTAAAAGAAAAGTCAGTTGAAACGAGCACCTGTAACTAACTGAACTTTACCACTATCATGCCAACTAAAAAAGTAAAGAATTGTCGGTCAAGCAAATGTCCTAAGTAAGGCTAAAATTTCTTATTATAATTATATTTTTACTAGAAAGTGCAAGTGATAAATTACAGGCAGATTAATTACATAAACCTTAGAAAAACATAATTAACTATAAAATTACTATTTAAAACAACAAACATAATATATGAAGACCTACTTTATTATGATATCTGGATTTTTAATTCAATAAATGTGAACAATTATAAGTAAGGATTTTTTTTGTGTAATAAGAATTATATTATAGTGTAATACTTTTTTTTTGTAATTAATTAAATTGAATGTCCCTACTGATATTGAGCATGTACAGTATAACTATGTTTAGACTATTATGACTATGTAGGCTGTATAATATGTTTTGAGGTTTGACGTATTTGAAAATGTAAATTTAAATTAATCTTTTTCGTTTTTAGTGGAGGCGCATGGTTGTATTGTTTGATTTATTCACCTCATTTATTGAGAATAAATCAAAATCCTTATCAAAGATTACACTTAAATGTTTTGAGCATTCGTTTTGACAAAGTTGTACAAGTAACAATAATAAAATTAAAGTGTATTCTAGGCTTGGTTTGGTGTTTAATTTGTTAAGCTAATCAGATTTATCAATGTCCATTACTATTTCTTTAATAACAAAACAAAAATTATAAAATGTATAAACACAACCTTAAATGGTTCACATAGTTGTTGAAGTATAACATTGATACGGACGAATATTATCAAACAATATAAACTTGCGCATGCCCTATACAATTTTGTTATACTTATTATTAGGTATTTATTTTTATATTTGTGATAATTTGGGCTAATGTTAACTTAAAAATATAATGTGGATTAGAATAAAAGATAAAACTGATGGGTATATCAAACAGCAGTAGGAATACTTACAACAACATTGTTTATTGTGATTTTTGCATTTCAGTTGTATAGCTACTAAATTATAAATTGATTTTTGTTTTATATTTTAATTACTTTTAAACTTAGCAAATTAAGCAATAAACAAATGATGTATATTAATTTAAAAAAAAACAACTTACAATATAAAGTAAAATTATTTCCAAATGAAAATGACAAAACATTTTTTTTTATCAGACAAGAGGGCGGAACTAGAACAAACGGTGGATGCTTAATTTATTAAGAAAGGTGTATTGTTGTAGTTAAATAAAATACATTTTTTAATACTTAATTATTTATTTCATATGATTTCGATACCAAATGCAAAGCGAGACGGTTAATAAGTCAAGTGGTCAGTCTGGTTGGGATTTTACAATAACTCATATCATTATCGGATGATAAAAGTTACACTAAAAATTAGGTTAACCCATAAGTTTTATTAATATACAGGTTTACAAAATCCTGTTATTTACACTTGTGTTAAATATTTCTTCCTCTGGCGCGGCGGGGGGAAAAGTGCCCATATCGAAAGCATTGAGTTTACTTTGTCTTCCACCTATTTGTTTCTTATATGGTCACTTTTCCGGCTGCTAAATCATATCATAGTAAAACAACTTCTGAAACAACAATGCATTAATGAACTTCCGTGTCTGTGTATTCTTGGCATAACGTCAATTAATTGTTTTTGTAAATATGAATATCCAGGTTTAAGTAAAGTTTGTTCATATTAAATTGCAAATTATTTACTAAAACTGTGGCTGAATAAAACATTGTGTATCCTCACTGCACTCGCGCGGTATCATTCCTGTCAGCGCTATAAAGTGATACTTACCAAACTTAAGACACACAAAACAATTTCTGAACCTTATAAACATTATGTTAAGGTATGTTACTATGCAATATTCTATTTGCCTCAATACAAATACGGCAATGGGCGTTTATTGTGTGCGTCTATCACCAAGAATAAAAAGTTATATTTAAATATTCGAACTCATTTTAGTTGGGAATGACATAGGGAACGCCAACGCCGAATTGAATTTGAAAAATAAATCCAAGTGTTATTGGTGAACAAATTTGTTCTGGGTTAGATTAAATGAAAATTTATTTATTTTGAGTTAATCAAAGCTATATTAGCTTCAGTCTCAGTTTACTTTAAATTTACAGCAGTTGCTATTTTTTTTAAATTTTTTTTTCAGTTTGGTATTAATTTGTAGAAGTTTGAAGGATAAGAATATTCTAGAAAATCGCGTTTAGCAATCACAAAAAATTATAAATAGAAGTGAGTGTTTATTTTCTGTAAAACTCTATACAGTATTTCTTTCTGGAAGAAAAATCTATTATACGATCTAGGAAAATATTTCGAAAAAATCTGATTAAAGTGCAGGTGTCTGTAAGAAAGACTAACTAAATTAACAAGACTGCAGTAATTACCTTGCCCTACCCCCTCAGAGAGAACTCACAGACGTATAAAGTTATCGAGTTATGAAATTGTTTCTGTCACACACTTTTCGTTTCCAGATACATCAACTGCCAGGCTGACAAAAGTTGAACTTTAAGGTTTAGAAATTAGTTTTATTTAAAATAAATTATTCCTAAATTGTTTCCGTCTAAAACGCGTATTCAATTTAAAACTTAATTTAATTTTAGTTTGGTTTTATAGCTCAGTTTATTACTGTATTAAACAATAAATAAGATCAAATATTGTATTTTGATTTTTTTTAATAGTTATTTCAATTTATTTAAAATTTTCCTCTGTTCTGAAAGTAATATTTCGTTTTCTGTAGTCATTTAATAGTTATGTGCATGCAGAGATCTACGATTTGTGACTAACTTTATTTGAAAAAAATACAAGCTTTACAAAATATCAATGCTTGGTAGAAGATATAGCGGCTCAATCTAATAATTTGAAGGTCACTTCCTGACAATATACTATCATCAAGGCAAGGTATTCATAAATTGAATAAAGCTTCACCGAAATATATCAGTTTTCCTTGACTCGTTGCAGGTTACTATAAAAGAGTAAAATAGTATTGGAAACTCTACTCGGTAGAGTGTTGGTGAAAAGGTATTCGGAATTGCTAGGACTGGTGGGCTACATTGTTGCTAAGTTGTTCAGTGTGCCGCAGCCTGACAAGGACAAACACACTTCCGACTGGAGAAGTGAACGAGGAGCAGGGCAAATTCAATCCATTACGAAACTAGGTAATCCTGTTCATCCTCCACTGATAATAAAAGTGCTCTGGTCTGATTGAGTGAGCCTCCCAGAACTAACTCGTTTACCCTCGACAATGGTCGTCCCAATACTATTATTTTTAATTATACTATAAAAAAGAGTTATTCTTTAAAGTTTTAGCTCAATTTTTCATACAGTAATCTTCAAAATTCACAAGAAAGACTCCATGGAGTGTGGCATAGCTAGAATTACTGTACTTTGTAAAAAACGCATTGGATGATTAAATAAGACTAAATTTACATCAACACTTACATGAAGACGGCTATAAAGAGGCATGAAGGTCTGAGCTGCTAAATTAGTCAAAAGATTGGCAATATACTTTTATAAAAACATTGTGTGTTGATAGATCTGTATAGGCGACCTGTTAAAAGCATTCGACTGCCTCAATCACAGTGTGTTGATCGAGAAACTCTGACATTACAAAATAATTCGACCACGCAGCTGAACATATGACATGAGTTGGGCGAATTTCCAAATTTAAGTTTATATGTTTTATGGTTTCAACCAACTATTAGGGAAATTGATATATTCACGAAAGTGCTGAATAGCTACCTATGTGAATGAAATATATTAGTAGAATTTGTTTGGCCTAAGCCTCCAGCTCCGGCTTACGCACTTCTTCTACGGAAAAAATATCTTTGCGAGTTTGCACCTTGCCCTTGCGGTAATGGATTATGTACTGCTTCGCTTTGCTCTGGTCAGAAAGTGTCCCCATGGTTAAAGACTCAAACCGGGTAGGGTACCTTTATGGTGTTTTATGTTTTGGGGGGGACCAGATAACGTCTGGTCAAAAACACAAAATGTGCAGAATTTCTTCTACATTCATTTTTTTAGATAAACAACAAAAAAATTTCGTTTTAGTACGAAAAGCCTAAAAAAGTGCTATTGGATTTTTTCGCTAACGAACTCGTCCGAGCAACTTGTCTCAAATTTGGAAAAAAATTGATATGATATTACATATATTATAATATTGATTCCTTTAGTTGGTAATATCAAAAATTGTTTGATATGATAATTATTGATTATTTAAATATTAATGGTAAACTTCCAACGCTTGTCGTAATTCGAATTATTGCGGATGTAGTCCAGTAAAAGGAAAGGTTGTAGAGGGAAATGGAAGGAACACAATTTTTTACTTTAAGATATGGTTTGGATTAGTAAGAAGGTGAACATACTAAAAATCCCCACTCCTAGCAGGTGAGCGGGGTGCAGGGTGCACGTATAAGCTGCTTCCTCAGATGTGTGAATGAGAGCTATAGGCCAACGAATTTCTAACCCTGGTGCACAGAGAGCAGAAGGCTGCACCGGATGAAATATTTAACATTATTTTTTGTCAGTGCATAAGGGTTGTCCCACCACTAAATGCGAATGCAGAAAGAGAACTGCAAAACTGTCAGGGGAACTATCTTAATGGGGGTCCCCTCTTCTCTTGGATAATGAGAGTGAAGAACTCAACATTTATCCTCTACCATCCTCAAAGATTTATCTACTTTCTCACTGATGAAGAAAACTAACCACAACTAACCACAAGACCAAGTTCCCGTGACGACTCCCTCTCGAACCAGGAATTTATAATAATTATTACTGTATAATATTGATTAATATTTATTAAATAAAATGTAAAACAGTGTTAATAAAAACAAATATGTACAAATTGTTGTTGACTTTAGAATCATCCTACCACAATGCGATTGCGGAGTTAATGTGCAATTAATTTACAAGGAAGAATATTTGCAGTCAATGAAAAATCATTAAACAGCTTGTAACCGTGTATGATCAGGACATTTTGAGCAATTTCATTAAATTGTCATTGCAAGGTTTTCATTGTCACATTTATTATTTTATTCTTAAAAAAACATTATTCAGATTGCATTTTCTTTTGAATTAAAAACCATATTTTAAATAAAATGCTCTTGTAATTTTTTATCTCTTATCTTATCCGCCTGGTACCCGTATTATTAGTTTGTAAAAATACATTTAATTAACCAATAATATTAATAGAAATGATTTTAAAAAACATAATATGCAAGAAAACAAAGTTGAGGATTAATTTTAAAACTAAAACTAAATTATCAAGATTAAAATAATTCAAGCAACTTTAAATCTATTAACAACAAACTAAATACAAAATTAAACATCGACTTTAAACTGTAATTCAAAATTTAAGAAAAAATACTTTTAAATTTTAAGTGTGAACATTTTTAAATATTATAATATGTCTTGTTGTAAGATTTATTTATTTTATATAGCAATCTTGTAATGACACAAACAAGTTATACCTTAATACAGTAGAGTGTTGTAAGTGATTTACTTGCTTGGTTTGGGACCACAAGGAGAACGCCAAAACCATCCGAATAGTTGTACAAAAATATGTAAAACTAGTCTACGTATGGTGTCAAATTGATAAAATAATCAACATACATAACAAATGAAAGCGTGGTTTATCCATGCTTGTCACTCCGCAACCCACTCCAGCGAAGTTCCATGGGGATTGTATGGAGTGGTAGCTCTCCATTACCCTTCCATGGTTTCAGTTTGGAACTGCTGCGGTTGGATTCGGAGGTATAGGTGTCAATAGCACTTCCCACAGTTGTTGAAGCAGTTGGGAATCGAGTGCCAAAGTGGTCGAGACTGGCCAGAATGTTCCAGACATATATTTTAGAATGTTTAAAAATGTTCTACAATGTTATAGAAACCAGAAATATAGAAATAAAACACACAAGTTCTAAGTTTTTATGCTTAAGTTATATAGGAGAGAAAAAACATTTGCATTTCGATTATTTGCTTCTAAGGTGTACAATATTGTTTGAAGAAAATATTTTAGGTAAAATGTGCCTCATTCGTGACGGAAATCATGAGTCTTGTGCTAACTGGCGCACTGCTGTTCTTGTAAGTAAGCTTTTATGGAAAACATAGATTGACTTGGATGAAACTCACTATAAGTTTTTGCGCCAATAACTCTCAATATTTATTTGATGTTTCTTTCATACCAGTATTCATACATGCGAGCGAAATGCGGGTACACCTGCTACATTAATAACGAAATTTTGAATATTTTATACAAATACATAACGTACTGAATATTACAGTTACAGATCTGAATATTCTGAAAATTGAAAAAAATACAACCTAATCGCTGAAATATATTTATCGTTAATGATTTCTACTCCGTAAAACAACAATCATAATTTTCTTAACTTTTCGTAAATTCACTATAAAATGTGAAATTTGGTTTTCGAACTATTTACAGAACGAAATGTCAAAATAAGGTTATTTGTTATAAATATTTTTAATGTGTATCGAGAGCATTTAACAGCATTACAAACTCAAGTGTTTAAAACAAAAAATTCGATTGTAGTCTACAATTCTATTAGTTGTGGACTTTCCTTTTACGAGTAAAGTTTTGTAAAATTTGGCTTTGTTCCAATTGGTCTGGCGCCTTCTACCGGCGAATTCCGGTACCATTTCTGTACGGTGCCAATAAAATCTAAGTGACTTTAGATAATAGTATAACCTTAACAGGTTATAATAAAAAAATTCTCTATTTTTAAATAACAATAAACTGTTTTTTTTACCAACTGTAATCGAATCCCATAAAAGCTGGATGTAACAAAATTTCGCAAGATTTTATCGTGCGAATTTTCGTTAATACATAACAGCTGAATTAAATTTTAATTTACATCTGATTCGTTCTGACATATCAGTTTCCTGACTTGCATGGTCTTGCACTAGCGGTCTGAATTATTTCCGTTTTAATAGAATCATTAAAGTTTGAGCTTCTGTTAATTAACAAACATAGGCCTACGGACGATGAAAATTAGGATTTAAAATAATATAGCTTTGACTAAATTATTTTATTTAATATTTTTGGGGTTAATAGAGTGTGGGAAGGTTTGTTTTCTTTAATTTTCTCTTGCTTCAGATTAGCAGTTGTTCTTTTTAACTCTTTGTGGATGGTGACGGTGTTTCACTTTTACAGATTTTTTGTATTTACTTTTTAACTTTTCTTGACATTTCAGCTCTCCAGTAGTTTTTGGTTCCTCCTTATTCTTAACTTTATTTGTATGTTTAGTTTAGACATAAAACATAGGGCAAGACCTCCAGGTTTGTGTTTTCTGTTTAGAATATACATGTGTAACCATTAGTTTTTCATTTATTTGATAACGAGGGTTGATTTATACTCTCGAACCGTCGTGTATTGTTATACATATACACATATTATGACATAATATGTCAAAAATATTTTTTTTAAATACAACGTGCATAGTTTGGAATTATTCAACACACTTAGTATTTAATAGTATATTGTTGACACTTTATATGCAATTAAAACATAATTCTATGTCGAACTCCATTCTTTATTCAGAGAGGTACCATTAAATAATCTCGCACGTAAAGATAGCAACAATAAACATCGTCCAGTTGGCTGCGAGTATTTACTCAGAAGCGAGGCAATAAATGGGAAGGTCGGGTCGGTTGGGAGAGCACGCAGACATATTGACGACAGTTTCCTGAAAGACACTTATGGGATTTAACGTAACTAAATCACTTGTTTTGTTCGGCTAACATGATTAGAACTCGTTTATTTGTCAGTGTTGGTTTATTGCTCTCTGTATTACTCCAAGAAACAAAATCTAGTTGGTTTGAAGTTTTAATTGGCAACGCTTTTATTTCGTGGAACTCGCGATTGTTTGTACGACGATGTAAGGCATTATGATTAAAATATTTTTTTTAATACGTAGGCCTACATTTTTAAACTGCGACATAAGACTTTTTCATAAATTATTGTGACACAAATCAGTAGAATTTGTAGCGGTTACTGGTTATACACTGCATTTTAAAAATATCTCGTTAAAAAGATTGATGTTCCTGTAGTGAAGGGTGAGGTAATCACAAGTGTTATCAGCTTTACGATTCTAACACCTTTAAACTTGGAAGAAGGCCTAAATATATTTAAATTTTGACCTCAATGAATTATGTTCAAGAGAAGGAAAACGCATCGGTAATGCTGATGTCCTTTATTATCCTAGTTAGCAAAAAAACAATTTGTTAACAAATAAATAAACAGACTTCCAATGCCTTTAAGTGGTAAGTGATGAACTTTTTCTCAAATATATTTATAGGCTAATACACTCATGTTTATAAATTTCATTTGTAGCTCGTGTAACACAACAGAAATGTAAAAATCTTTAAAAAAAAATTATTTTTGAATTAAAAGAAGGCTAAATTCATTAACATATTAAATTTGTATTTCACAGCCTATATATACAAAGAAGAAAAAGCTGCAGGTTTTCAACATATAATTTATATGTTTGATGGGTCGGGACGAAGTTAAGCATTGTGATAAAAAAAGATCTAACGCCTTAAAAACTATTTCGAATACACAATTAACTGGTTAAAATGGAGTATCTACCTAGAACAATATACTGTACTTTTAATTCCAATCAGAATAGAGAACTACGATTGACCAAAAATAGTTCGTATGTAATACATAAAATGTTTGAGCCTTTGCATATTAATTATTTGCGTTTAAAGTATGAAAGCGGTGATACCAACTCCTAAACAATAGGTATTCCTTACTTTACTAGTCTTGCAGCTACAGAGCTCAAATTTTGTACATTTATTTTATAAAACATTGAAAAGGTAAACGCAGCGAGTTTCTGACACTACCCTCTAAGGGGATGAAATGAGTTAACCACCCCTATACAATAAATACAGATTCTATTAACTGTAGCTGCAATTTGCTACATATTATTCTTATTTAATGTACAAAAAATGACAAACGTTTGCACATCGATTACTTCAGTCTAAGGGATAAAAAGGGATAGCCACTTTTAAAAATAAATAATAATTCGTACAAAGAAACTAGAGAACTGAATCTGACCACATATTACTCTAAATACAGTATTTAAATAGGAAAGAAAACAAATTTGCTTTTCAATTGTTTGAGACTAGTGGTTGAAATAATTTTCGTAGAAAATAACATACTCATAGATGTAAAATACGTCTCAATCCTTGATGTTTAATATTAACGCTTTGGTTTTTAAAAACAGGTGATTTTTAGCGCGCACTGGCCTATAGCTGATCATGTAACTTACCTAAATGAGAAACCCAGATAAGTTTGGATGAAATTCAGTATGAGTTTAGGTCCACGGTACTCGTATCTGAAATGGGTTTTTTTAACTGAAAACTTCTTAGGCGCACCTAGACGATCATTAAAGAAACGTGTGTTCGTTCAGTATAGAACTAACCTAAAATTCACCTGAGGGCTCCACTGTCCTGTATCTAGGCAAACATGCTACTGTTTTTCAGGCAGACGTTTGTGCGATCTCGGAGTGCATAGAAGAGAATCTTAAAATGGGATACAAAGGTAAGAATATCCTGATTTTCTCCGATAGCCAAGCAGCGATCAAAGTGCTAAATTCATATAGAGTAAAATCTAAAGTGGTGTGGTACTGCCTATCGGAATTGATGAAGCTTAGCCATGGTAACGAGGTTTCTGTGTGGGGTCCCTGGGCATTCAGGTATTGATGGTAATGAGAGAGCAGATGAGTTAGAAAGGAAAGGGTCTGAGTCTCCTCTTGTGGGCTCTGAGCCGGTGATTGGGATTTCCTATGGGCATGCCAGAGCATCGTTTGAGACGTGGATGCGGGAGGGCAAAGACAAAGCCTGGAGGGTTTCAGGAACGAATGGACTTGAAAAGAAGTTGTTCAAGCCAGGCAGGAAATATGCTGAAGAACTTATCTCACTAGGAAAGGATAACATGAGATGGGTGGTTGGCCTATTAACGGGTCACTGTCACCTCAGGAAACACCTACATAGAATTGGGATTGCCGAGGAGAGTATATGTAGGAAATGCGCATTGGCTGAAGAATCGGAGGAACACATCCTACTGGAATGTAAGGCTCTAGGTAGAGCTAGAACTTTTACCCTAGGCCCCCCAGGGCAGGAAAGGGAAACCATCCTAGCAAACCCAATAGGAAGTATTTGTGCATTTATGAGGGAGAAGGGTACTAATGGGTGAGTATAACTAAGAAATTTAGGGGGGCAAAAATCTATTTGGTCGACACCGGCAGGGTTCTTTTAGGATCTTGTAACAAATGGAAAAAAAATTTTTATTTTGTTAAACTTTTAATACAAATTAGCAGTTTAACTTTAATATTTAAATTATAATAAAGCAATCCTTTCTTGAATATTTTCAAGAAACAACATTCATACGTGTTCAAGCATAGGTTGAACCTAAAATTGTTTAATTTTTATTAATATTATTTGACTACTTAATTGCATGGTTTTTTATAATGGTAATGCTCATAGTCAAACGATATTCCTTTTATTAATTTATTTATATAGGCCTATGCGAGAGCTTGAAGTTAGCAGTGAATAACTTTTAGATGAAAAATAATTGTATACTTACCAGAAATTATATATTTAGTTTCTTAAAAAGAAAGGATAAATGGTTGCTAATATTGTAAACTTGTATAAATATTACGATAAAATTACAATAATAATTTATATGATTATATTTTAGTAATAAGAATTATTAAGTTAACTAATTGAACTACCAACATTGTTAAATTATAATTTATTCTTATACATGCTAATCCACCTTCAGACTTGTAATGTATAAATAGTGTGTTGTAATTTGGTTTTTAGAATATGTTATTTGATTTGTTTCGTTCAGCTTAGGGGTAAACTGACTGATTTCTAATTATAACAAACTTCTATCCAATCGCATCTAGATATATAATACATGTAAGTGCTTGGGTGTCAACATGCTTATTAAACAAATCAGTTGTAAACACACCGATTCATCCTTATAACTAACTTTCATAGGCAACATGTTTTGTCTTCTATCCCATCACATATAGATGCATAATACATGTAAGTGCGTGAGTGTCAACATGCTTACTATACAAATCAGTTGTAAACACACTGATTCATCCTTATAACTAACTTTCATAGGCAACATGTTTTTTTTCCATCCCATTACATCTAGATACATAATACGTGTAAGTGCGTGAGTGTCAACATGCTTACTAAAGAAATCAGTTGTAAACACACTGATTCATCCTTATAACTAACTTTCATAGGCAACATGTTTTTTTCCATCCCATTACATCTAGATACATAATACATGTAAGTGCGTGAGTGTCAACATGCAACACGAGAGATGCTATCGGTCTTTTCACACAGTGACAAATAAAACACTCAATTGATTGCTACTGAGTTTTTTTGTATCTTGAGTGAAATAATCTACATTCATTCGTAACACATTTAAGTCAAATTATAATTAAATTACAAGTTATGATGTATAAATTCTGACGAGAAAAAAACATTTGTTGAAAGTGTACGTTAGTGTGTGTGTGAGGTGTGTGCCTGGTGACCGTGTTTTCTCTCATTCTAATAGTATTTTATTTATACCTTATTCTTACTTATTGTTGTTGTTTTTTATACGTTAGACGTCAAACATAGAAATAGTCATCCGGGTTTATGTTTTCTGAATGGTTTATGTATGTGTGTTAGTTTTAGTTTTTTAGTTTATAACGATAGTTGATTTATAAATTACACATTTTCTTTGTACACAAATAATGTCCAAAAAAACGAAAAGAATTGTATTTAATTTTAAATTTTAATTTATTTTTTTTTAATTTAAGTTATATATAGTAAATCTTTAATTTTAAGAAATTTCTGGTCAAGTAAAACACGCTAAAAAAAGTCTTCTGAATGACAAGTTTTACCATAAGTTAAATATAAAAAGTTAAAATATTTATGTTGAATGAAATAAGAATTTTGTATAACTACAGAATCTACAATTTCTAAACAAAATTATTTTATAATCGTTTCGTCAGTTTTATATATATTGAATTTATTTAGTCGCACAATATAATACATTATATATAGGCATAATTTATTTATTTCAACTTGACGAAATGACAAAGGGAACCCTGGGAATCCCAGTTATTCCAACATTTAATTTTATGAGATAGAAATGGAATGTGAGAGACATACAAAAATTCTTCCGCCTTTAATAAAGGCGTCAGAGAATGTGAGGTAGGGCAGAATTCCTATCAGCTGTGAAAGATTAGGACCATATTCAAATATCTTAAAATATTCGCTGTAGGCCTACTAAACATTCATTGTGTCCAAGTTTCAAATAATATCTTAAGACATAACAACGGGTAAAACAGAGGAATGATTTTCAAATCCAACATCTTAGCTTGATTATAATTTAATGGTAATACAACTATAGAGTGTTAATAGTACTTCTTTAAATTCATGACCGTATAAGCAACTGAAATAGTTTTATTTCAGGTTAGTTAAAACGTAATTACTAATTAAATATAATTACATATTTACTCAATATGTTAATAAAGTAGCAAATATTCCAAGTTTAAACGGAAGAAAAGTCTATTAAATACTTCCTGGCTGTGTGTGTCTTAAAACTACTGTCATAGTTATTTTTAAAAGTATATTTTGATTTCAAAACAATGAAAGTCCTATTTAATTGCGAGGCAATGGGTTGATACAAGTAAACTTTGTAGTAAAGCCTAGACAATCGGTTTAATTTAAGAGTGTAATTTTTAATTCATTATTTGCATGAAATTTTTCTTTATTTTTTTAGAATTAATTTGTTTTAATTAAAAGTGTGATATGTTTATTATCGTACTGAGGTTGTTCTTAAGAGAAAATGCATTTCAATCCAATTGATTCTATTACTTTTGATTTTAAATACTGGTGCTTTTAGTTACTGTTACATTCGATTTTCAGTGCAAACAAAAATAAGAAATTATATTATTATTACCGGTATAAGTAAATATTGTGCTGACTTTTGAGAAGATATATTGGATGGAATAAAACTTGAACATGAATCTCACAACTAGTACGTTTACTAACTCAAACGAATTTCAACGATAAGTCACCATCTTCAGTGATGCACAAGCTACAATAATCAAATTATATACTTACTGTCTTATTATTATGTCTTGTGCCTCACTGAAGATGGCGACTTTCTCGTTGAAATTCGTTTTAGTTAATAAAAGTATTAGTTGTGAGATTCTGTGCTCAAGTTGTATTTTATCACAATTATTATTGATTGACTATTTGAAGCTACACTCTAATCGTTTTCTTTTTTGTACTAATTCTATATACATTTTATATGTTTTATTAAATATATATTAAGAGCCCATTCAACTTTTTTTATATAATAATGTATTATATTGATTTATGTTTTATTACTTTTATTTAAACATTTCCTATTTTTACATCCACTGTGTTTTATTTTTGTATCCCCATTCGTTGTAGTTTGTGCTACATGTAATTACGTCAAGGTATTTTCAAATAAATTAACATAAAATTTTTATATTTAGTTATGATTTTCATAAGTATATTTTAATAAAGAATAATAAATTCTAATTTCACTTCCTTTTCAAATTAATTCTAATCTATATTATTTTTTTAATTTGTCCTACAGATGTTTTATTAAGCGAACAAACATCTTTATTTTAAATTGAATTGTTATAATATCATAATATTGTAATGGTTGTTGTATATTTTAAAAAGTATATAATTTTATTATACTGAGTTTGTGTATAGAACAATCCGACTTGGAATGGCAACCTTTTCAAAACAGACAATTTTCCAGAAATAAAAAATATTACTTTGAAAAAAGATGAATGTCATTATGAGTATACACTTTAAAATGTGTAGAAAATGTATTTTAAAGAATATTTTTAAACACAGAATGATTTAAACAACATGAATATAGTACTTTCAATTAAAAATATAATATTTAAGATATAAAAAAAATACTATTCCACATAATTTGTTTGCTCTTCACTTCTGGGAATTGAAGCAAATATTTCTTTAACAAAAACTGTAACCTTCTGAACAATTTATGGTAAAATTCCGCTTAAGCATCCTTATTCAATAGTGTATTTATACTTTGAAGGGTTCTGTTTTAGTTATTCTGAAACAGTTACTCAACACTATTTTGGTGCGTGTCAGATACGCATTATAACTGTTTATTTCAACCTTTTACAAAACAGCAACAAAAACTTGTACGAGATATCTCTTATAGCGATATTTATCTGAAAGTCATTTATGAAAAGAAAACCTTGCTTGCTAAGATATATATTCTGTGTAAAAGTTTTTAAATCAATATTTCCCCGAGTTCAAGAGCCACTTCTATCTACAAAGGACAAGGGAAATGTTATCGCATTAACACAGGTTTGTGCTTTTAATGTATATGGAAACGTTTCAACAAAATTAGAAAAATGTCTCATTACAAAAAATATAAAGAGAAACCTATTTTACTACTAATAATAATTAAACAATTATACTTGATTAAACTCATTGTTTAACACAATCGTATTATTATTTTTTTGTATGAAAGTACAAATAGTAATAACTTTCTTTAAGTTAAATGTGATATATTTTATTTTAATTTACATATTTTAGCGCTACAGTCCTGGATAGTCATTGACCTATCTTAAAGGTTTGAAATACCAGAGCGATAAGTCCCATCCTGTCTTAATTATTATAACTTATTTATCTTTAGTCTCATTTAAAAAATATTATTTTGTAGTTTGCAGGAAATCGTTCATGAACATCTACTTTATACTTCGTGGATGTCAAAAATGGTGAATGATAAATTTTTGTTGAAGTTTGCTTACAAACAAAGCTAAAAACATGATTTTCAGTCGAATCACTTTAGAACATCGAGGTGAACTTTATCTACTAATTAACTACACACTCAAGGTTTCTGCACATTTAAATGTCGTGTGCACATCCTTATCGCCTCTTTCAAGTATACGAAAAGTATTTATTTTCAACAGCAGCTGAAATTGTCCACGAATCCAATTCTCATTTAAGGATTTTGTACGGTATGTGGATTTTTAGGATATTCCTACCCGCACAACTTATTGAGGCTGGACATTTTATTTTAGGGTTATATTATACTTATTTGTAGTAGCCTAACTGGATTGTTTATAAATATATATTTACCTTTACGATCTGTAGTACAATCCAGGTTTTTCGTCGTTTTTAACTATTTTATTCAGTCATTTTCAAATTCCAGCTGTTCGCAGACAACACAAATAAAGTTCCAGCTGTGGGAACTTTGTCACTAATAAAAACATTAAAAAACTTATACATACATGACACTTAATGCACATTACAAACAAATAAAGATTAAAAAAACATTTGAATGGCAGCATAAGATATTCCAAATCAAATTTGGAAATAATACAGAAATGCAGAAAGGGACACTTAATGAACGCCAGAGAGGAGTACGAGATCTATAAACAACAAAAGACAGACCCTGATATTTTATTGAACGGTAAGTCTCAATTCCAGGTACACACACTTTTTGATATTCTACAGGAGCTGGACAACAATGCCAAGTTGAATTTTACCGATCAACAGCGCTGTCCGAGTACAGGAACGTAAGACACTAACATCCGACAGTGCGAGTTTGGACTGAACACGGTAACATGTGCCGAATATCTTATGCTGCGGTTCAAATGTGTTTGTAATCTTTATTTGTTTGTAATGTACATCAAGTGTCATTTGTATGTATAAGTTGTAACGTTCACAAAACCTTACATCGCTAACACTTAAAACCTTGCAACCGACACAATGCTAACCCATCAATCTTCATGCTTTGCGTGAGTACACCTTTCAAATCGAAGGCGTATTCAGATCAAACATATAGAGTGCATTCTTGACCAAGCCGCGGCGATGCCATGGTCCTTCTCTTAACTTAAACGTGAAGCCATTCATTGCTTCGCCATTTTCTTGACTTCACTCAGCGTGGGTACATTGAAGAATGTGTCACAACCTTAGTTTCAAACTGAACTATATGCACTAATAGTGAGTAACTAAATTGTCGTTAGTTAATTATAGAGAGCCTTCAAATATGTGCTAAATATTTACAACACCAGGTAAAACGCATGTTATTAATAATTATAGTTTGGTCTGTTTAGAAGCTAGATATCTGAAATTTTCTGTAAATAATCCTTCTTTTTAAAATGATTTATAACATGTTTTCTGTAATTAATTAGTTTAAGCTTGATAGTGAAACTAAATTGCCTAATTTTAGCCTGAGGATATATCGTTTACAAATAACCTAAAAGTGGACTGTTTTAAACAGCCTAAATTTTATATCTTGCAATAGCCTAAGGACAAATCATTTTCAAATAACCTAAAGGTGAACTAATTTAAATAATCTTTATCAATATAAGATAAATTTGCAACTGTAACCTTGTATGCTTTAACAGTGAATAATTCAAAGTATATTTATATAAACTTACATCCTAATTAAAGCAATATTGATTGATTTTAATATACAAATGCCTAGTGATAATTGTGTTGTAGAATGGTTAATTTGATCTGTAAACTTTACCAGTTTTTATAAGGGTAAAAGAAAAAATAATTTAATTAAATCTAATGTCTTGGTGTAGTATGCCCACAGAATATTGAATAGAATAGAAGAGGCATTAGGGTAAGAGAATGTGAGTCGACTCCCGCTCTTTAAACCCCACTCATTTGCCCTCAATAACACACCCTTCCGCAGATTAACACACTTAACCTATACCTTCCACGTTACATCAGAACTCTCCACGATTGTTTATGTTACTCCTTCTTTAGTTTTTATTATTGAAGTTTCTTTTTTTGTGTTTTTTTATAATGCCTTGTTGTGTGGCCTTTGGTTGCAGCGTAAAAAAAGCGGATACAATAGTTAGCCCTCCGATAACTTTTCATTAGTATAATAATATTATATTGAGGTAAAATTTTATAGTTTGTTTGTTTGTATGTATGGGGTCAATCTCTGGAACTACTCAACTGATTGAAAAAATAGTTTTACTAATAAAAAGCTACAGTATCCCTGAGTAAACATAAGCTAGGATTCATTTTGATAAAAGCCTTTTTAATTTCAATATTTTATTTTGTAAATTTAGTCGGAAAAAATCTTAGGTTAGGCCTAGACTGATCACATGTATTTACATTTATTACCATAGCAACCAATTGAATAAAATAACAGATAAAACATCTGATTCAAACTGTGAAGCAATTATTTAAATTTCTAACTTTTAGGTTAGGTTTTCATTAAAGTGTGACCTGAACCTTGCTGGTTCTTCTAACCTTTATTATAACTGCTGTTATAAAATATACAAAATAATTTCATTTGAACATCATTATTTACCATCTTAGCTTTGGAGTTATTATTAATATTATTATAAGGAGATACAATTATTTTGTTTATTTGTTTGTATGTAGGGGATAATCTCTGGAACTACTGAACCGATTGAAAAAATAGTTTTACTAATAAAATGTTACACTATCCTTGAGTAACATATGCTAGAATTAATTTTGATTTAAGGGTTAAAACAATAAAAATTAATTGTTATATTTTCTTTCCTTAAACAGTTTGTGAACTGAAAATGTCTACTCTTATATTTTACAACATACATAAAAAAGAAAAGTATCATAAATTGACATTTTGTCGCGTGCTCCTATAGGGTGACATGACATAGGGGTGAAAATGTGGTAAAAATGTTGACTGTTATACTTTCCTCAACACTAGAGAATAAACTCTTAAGGGGATCCGCCACTATATTTTGCTATATTTATGAAATTTTTTACATTTTTTGTTTCAATTATTTTTTTAAAGTACATGTATTTTGGAACATATGTACCAAATCTTAGGTAGTTCTGACAACTTTTTCACATATTTTTATTTATTTTTACTTTTTTGTGATTTTTGCGAAATTTTACTGATTTTGTATTTTTTCATCATATTTCAAATAAAAATCAAATTTGACTAAAATTACAGTTATTATAAAACCGAAATTGAACCTAATAGTATTTTTTATACTATATTTCCTCAGAAAACCTCCAATGTGCAAAATAATATCATCATTATACCTCTTTTCATATGATGCAGACAAAAAAAAATGACAGCTGATACCGCAAACATCTGATAATCATAACATTCATTATAAAATATGATGTTGAGGTTATGTTGATGTTATGATTGTAACTGAACTTTATTGAACTGTGTTTAGTGAACTAAAATTGTGTTTTTTATAGTTTTAGTGATGAAACAAGTGTTCAGGAGTAATTGCTGATTGTACATTATTGTATCTTGAGACAGTGTAGTAGCCTATATTCATACAAACTTAGAATCAAAGACTGTCTAGTTTTTCATATGCATAATGGTAAAATTAAAAAGTTCCTTGAAAAGAAAAGCTATGCTAAATAAGAGAGGAGGAAGAAAAAAAAATCCAGAGAAGGTGTAACCTACGGAGCAGGAGGTTTTTAAGCACAAGTAAGATGTTTAGCAACTTTACATGCAGTTTCCCAAACATTGACTTTTTTTCGCGTTTTTATAAGTATAATCTCTTATAACTTTTCAACTGTTAGGTTTAAGCTTATGCAATTTTTACCAGTTGTTATTTACAGTATAACAAAGATTTGTAGGCATCGGCAACCATGTGTAAACATTTTTAATGTACCAAAAAAATGTTTGTTTTAAAAATATATTTTAATAAAATTAGGCTTAGTAAAATATGCGTGTTTTTATTTTTGTACACAAGCTATCAAGGTTTAAATGCCGGAAAAGTTGCAGTACATCATTACAAAAAAAAAAAATATTTTAATAAATAAAAAAGTTATAAAGAAAATAATAAATTTAAAAAATCAACGGGAAAACTCGTAAAACCTATATAAATATACATACAAAAAAAGTTTAAAATTTTCTCCTGTATATTTTGTGTTTTTAACCTGTATTCAAACCATCTTAATGCTTCAAATGCAGTTTTGTTAAAATATAAAAAAAGTCCTAGATAGTGGCGGGTCCCCTTAATAAATTAAGGAATTTAAAAGTAAGAAATCACTATGTTACATATTAATTTTAATAAACTAGGGGAGACCTCTGCGTGCTCCACACGCCAACCCCCAATGGAACCTTCTAAAAACATATGTTATGTTTTATTTATAATAAATGTGTAGGATTAATAATAACCTCAAAACTAAGATGGTAAGTAATGATAAACCTTCAAATCAAATTATTTCTTATATTTGATAACAGCAGTTATAATAATGGTTACAATAACCAGCAAGGCTCAGGTCTACACTTTAGCCCTAACCTACAAACAAAAATAATAAAACAGCTATATATTATCTGTTATTTCATTGTTATTTCATTCAATTGGTTGATATGGTAATAAATGTAAATGCATGTGTTGATGGTTTATCATTCTAGGCCTAACCTAAGAATTTTTTCCGACTAAATTTAGAAATATTGAAATAAAAAAAGGTTTTTATCGAAATGAATTATAGCCTATGTTACTCAGGGATAGTGTAGCTTTTTGTAAGTAAAACTATTTTTTCAATCGCTTCAGTAGTGCCAGATTACCATCTACGTACAAACAAACAAAAAAACAAACTTTACCTCTTTATAATATCAGTAAAGATAAGACATATTATAATTTGATAGTAGGGCCTATTTATATAAAATAACCTGTTTGCATTTGCTTGGACGCGAGTCACCGCGGAGGTTTAAATAATATTATTACATTCAATAGTACTCTTTTCGATTTAGTATTGGCGATTCTTTTATTCGATGGTATGCTTTAATCTCCTAAATACACGAACTTCCCTTGTTTTACTTATGTTAAGTTTTTTATAAATTTTTTATAGTTTAATCATTTTTAATAATAATAACATGTTTTAATAAGTTTGCTTTTAAAGGAGTGCTTTTGGAAAAGGGTATTTTCTTCAACAGATCACTTTTTAGAACAAGAAGCTCATTCATTATCCATTACTTTTAAAAAAGCATAGGGGCATATTATTTTAAAATAAGGATATTTCATCACATAATGACATAAATGAGATCAACGATCAAATCCACAAAAATAAAATAAGGTCGAGAAACAACAAATTAATATTGTTTCAGACACAATACTTTTTTTGTCTATACTTAAATATCTAATAAAATATGTAAACATAAATAACATTTTTTTATGAAACTTACCCTCCTACCAATTATGTTATGTTAACTACTTATACAAATTCGGCCAATGAAGTAAAACAAAATTAATAAAACTACATTTTTACGTTTCTAATATTTATTTCACTTTCTCACGGTAGACCATGATTTAAATAAGTTAGTACCAGGAGACCGAGCTAAAGCTCGATTATAAGCAGGGCTATAATTTCAATAATTATTGAACATTTAAAAATATACAAACAGTTAATTTAGGTTAGGCCTATAACATTAAACAACTAAATAAAGAGTATGTTTATTTAGCAGAAGTATTCGTTGCCTAGGTAACTATAAATTGATACAACATTAGGCTTACCTCTAATAAAATACAGTTTAAAAGAAAACAGATTATTATTGTAATGGCATTGAAAACATTTGCATCAGCTGTGCTTCGTTTAAAAGAAAACAGATAATTATTGTAATGACATTGAAAACATTTGCATCAGCTGTGCTTTGTATTGTTTAAAATGGACAAATTTCACTTTTTAATTTAATAAAAAGACGTAGAAAACGAATTTTCCCAGACTGATGACCATTTCCAATCGATTTCTCGTGGCCAAAAGCCCCATATAAAATCAAAAAATCAAAAATGCTTAGACTGAGATTCCAGATCCTTTTAGCAGACAGACAATTATCTCTCGCTTTAGAAGATAAGATTTACAACACTGTTATTGTTGAAACCTTGGTTGACTATATAATAAAGATAATACCAAAATCGTAATAAAAGTGTTTTATTTATTTTGTTCACTGTCCGAATATTAATACGTTTCACAACATTCAGAATTAATTAAAACAATAATTAATGTAATTGCATTAAGTAGGTCTAACTGACAACTATTTGGGCTTAAGCCCTTGTAAGGCTTCATTTGCACACAAAAAAAAACACATTCCACAAAACTCTTTATGGTAGTAAAACAGTTACAATTCATCAGAAAAAGGTAATTGAGAAAGCGCTTGTGAAGGAACTGAGAGGGCAAGAGAGTGGGGGAACAGCTACGAGGTTTGACTCACATCACTCCACCCCACCCGGCCATTGGTGCCGGTTCTACTATATTACATGTTCTGTGAGTATGCCACATGGTCAAATTGTGCAAGATGAAACCAATTTCAACAGTAAAGGACTACAACATAAGGTTTCTGTAGTATTGGTGAAATACAATCTCAAACACGCTCAATGTTGCTCTTTTTAAGTTCTTTAAGCAAAACTAATGCCTGTATTGTATTTTTATCTACAGTATATCTGGTCCAAGTTCCTGGTCACAAAAATGCTTGCTTGATTTGACTTCAAAACTACCTACCTCGCACCATCTGTTGCTAGAAACCTTACAACACTGCTCATCGAAAAGTGCGATAAGTGTCATTTACATTACCTTGTTTTAACTGGTTACTTTATCACAACTTATGAACAGCAACGTTTTTGTCCATGTACAACAGGCTCATTAATTAACTTTTTTTTTAACTTCAAAAATGTGTAATTTTAGTAAAGCCTAAATTAGTTTAAGTTTATATATAATTTTATAGGGAGGAGCAAGGTAATTTTCGTTTCTTTCAGACCTCGGGGTCTAATTTCCAAAATCTATTTTTTTTTTTCGACACACGTAACAAAAGATATAATAAATCAAAATTATCTTTATTTTATTTTGTTTATTATTTAAGGAATTTCTTTTTTTAATTATACAAAATATGCGCATATTTATAAGTTAAAAGTTGGCCAAGAATTTAAATAAATATATATGTCAATATAACTAAGTACATTAATACACTTTTGTATTTATTTCTTAAATTTGTATATTTTCTTTGATGTTAAACCATGTACTTAAATTAAATTAATTAGTTGTCATTTAAAAATAAAAAGGGGTGGGTTTTCTTTATTTGTTTGTTCTATAAGGGAGGTTTTTCATTTTTTTTTTTTTTTTTGTAAAGCTATTATACTCAATTCATACTCAACAATACTCAATTCATTTCAGGGGCGTATCAATTTTATACATACTTTTAATTAAGGGCATATATTTTTTTTGTTAATAAACAAATTGTTAATTACATTCTTTCATTTGTATTTTTTTTTTTTTTTTTTTTTTTAATTTTGTCTTTGCCTGTGAAAGACTATTTCAGATATCTTGTCTTCACCAGCTAAGGTAAGCAGGATGTCACTTAGTAAATTTTGGGTTGAATCCTTTATCGAATACATGTGCTGTCTTAATATTAGGTCCAGTTCGTCTTCCAATGTATATTTTCTTTCGTCAGACGGCACAAAGTGTTCAATGTTTTTATTTGTGACAAAGTTCCCAATGTGCCAACAGCTGGAATTTGAAAATGACTGAATAAAATAGTCGAAACGGCAGTCATTTAAAAACGACGAAAAACCAGGACTATACGATAGATAGTAAAAGCCAATATATATGGTTATCTTATATAGGATGTACAAGTTGTACAACGCTATCACTCATTCCATCTGGTTTATCAATTGGATTTTTGACTTGTAAATGGCACACTTACTAGACAACCAAGAAACAAAACCCAGCCATATAACTTCCTGCTTTATCAAAAGAGTCTTCGGATCAGCAAGAAAAAGTATTTAAATATGAATTATATCAAATGATTTATAATATTTAAGAACGAATTGATATTCGTGTTTTTATTCCTTTTTTAGTATATAATAGTATTTTAAGTACTTAAACTATTTTAATCTTACGTCCACGATGTAAAAAAATATATTTATATATTTGATTTTCCAATGCAATATTTAAGTGGTAAACATTAATGAAATATTAGTAATATGTATTTACGTTCAATAAAATATTTTCTACGTAGCCTATTCTTGAATTTTGTTACGAATAAAATCGTCAAATTAAATCTCACATATAATTCGATCACGCAGCTGAACCACTGACAATAGTGGGGAGAATATCGAAAATTAACTTTATATATTTTGCGGTTCAACCATCTATTTGGAAAATTTATCTACTCACGAATATATTATCTACTACTGAATAATTGCCTGCGTTTAGAAAATAATTATATTAGTAGAATTTGTTTGCACATCAGCCTCCAGTTTAGGCTCACGCTTTGCTTCGTCTTTCTTGCAGTGGACAAACTCATATGGATTTGAACCGGGTACTTTTACGGGGGAACCAGACGGGCTATAAGGTTGTGTAAAAAAATACTTTTGCAGAATAATCTTCTACATTAAAAAAAAAAAAAAAAAACCCCAAAAACGTTACATTTTAATACGAAAAATCAAAAATAAAGAGTGAGAACACATAAATATACAGTTTATACAATTTTTAATGGCACCCTAAATCATGTTCTGGTTACCATGATCGGTGCTCATTGACCACTCCAGACCTTAGGCCTCGCCATAAGGACTCTGCAATAGCTCATCTTCCCTATGGAAATTCACCATTAATGTAACACTCTTCCTTTGATTGCGTTCAAACATTTCTTAAAAAACACCCTCCTCTTTCCTATGGAAATTCGCTAATAAAACCCATCAGTTAAGTGACATCCTAACGCTGTATTCAGATTTAAATCTTAATTTTCAACTTTCCTCTTTGTATAGCCTTACAACTATACTCAATCAATGAAACATTGCTCACATAATAAAGGATTGTGTAACAAAAGTTGAATTATTGGTTCCAACAAAATGTCAAATAGTTATGCCATACTAATCTGTATTAAAATATAGAGACAAAAGAACTTATTTCGCGACTAAGGGGTTAAAATATGAACTGGTTAGTGACACGTTTAATTTACTTTAAAAGAGGTATTTAACCATACTTAACAGAACAGAACAGAACATTTATTGGTCCTTCAGCACATGTACAACATTGCAATAGACTTCGTCACATACAGTTTAGTCATTAAAACCAACATAACTAATATTAAACACAGACTTACTAAATATTGACATCACATTCCAAATAATCCGCCAAGTTATAAAATGGGTGCGTTTTCAGCCAACCATAAAAAGTATGATATAAATCATCATCATTTGACAAGTTTTGAAAAGTGGCAGGCAGTATATGATAATTTTTGGATTTATTTAATCTATGTCTTGGTTGTTCAAGAATATTACTAAATCTTGTACAGTATTATAATTATGAATTAAACCTCTAACTGGATACATATGTAAATTATTCTTTACCTGCATTACTGCATCAAAAAATATACAAATTGATAACCGTTAAAATACCAGTTTTAATAAACAGTGGCTTGCAGTGTTCCAATTTATCCGAGTTTGTTAATATTCTCAAAGCTTTTTTTTTGAAGAATTAAAATTGTGTGATTTTCTATTTCATTTCTCCAAATAACGCCATATCTGAAAATACTTTAAAAGAAAGCAAAATACGCTATTTTTAAATATTCAAACGTTACTTGACTCTTAAGATTTACTAGTAAACAAATTACCCTTGATAATTTTGTCTTTACGTAGTCTATGTGCACTGACCAGGAGAGCATACTATCAATTTTGATACCAAGCAACGTTACAACTTTTTTATAAGCAGGCTTATAACTATGTTTATATTTGTTTTGTAGAGTGACTAAAAGTTTTTGAGTTTTTTCTTCATTTAAAACAGCCCATTTACCTCAAACCAGTCGTTTGTTTCTTTTAATACACTAGCTGCTACATTATCTAATTGAAAAATGTCTTTGTGACTAACAAATAAAGACGTGTCGTCCGCATAAATTTATAACGTATGTGGTGGATAAAACAACAAATAAACCCACATAAAAAAAGTTTCATTTTATAACCATGTGGTTAAATTTATCTACTCCTTCATTGGGAAATATAAAATTGAAAAAAAAAATATGTAGTAAAATGTGCAGGAGGATGTGACAAAAATACAAACTATCTAGAATCCGTGATCGTATGAAACGCTGATAAAGCTATTACAAAATCATTCAAAATATTTATATAAATGCTTAATCTATATACAGAATAAATAACTAATGAGCTTGACTTGTTATAGTTTGGTTACTGTAGCCCGTGCATCAATGAAGATGGCAACAGTGTCGTTGAAACGCGTTTGAGGTTAGTAAACTTATTTATTGTGAGATTTTGTGTTCAGGTTTTATGTTATCTATATACAGAGTGATGCAAAAGTTCCGCAACCCCTTCGTAGTTTTAAAAATGTTTCACGTATAAACTACAAACTTTCAGGAAGTTATATTGGGCAAATTCTGCACCTTTTAGGGGTATGAATTAATGTTACCCTTATTCGGTTAAGGAGGGGTTGGAAGTCAAACATTTTAAATAGTAACCCTTATCGAATGGTACCTAATTTTAAAGCCCTCTTTGAAACGATAAAATTGGTGTAAAGTAAACCCCTCTCCAATACCCCAATCCAAAATGGCGGAACCAAGAAGTTAGGATTTTTCACTTTTTCTACGTATTGTATTCTACATGCATAATAGTGTATATTAATACGTGTAACAGGTTTAAAATTACGAATGGGTTGCGAAACTTTTGCATTAATCTTTATATATTTATATTATACAAGTGTTTATCATGGCTAAATGACTGACTGACTAATTGAATAATATAGACTCAAATTGGATAAAAACTACCTTAAATACTAATCCAAAAATTTGAAGGAATACTCTTATACGGTACTATAGAGTACCAATATTTGCCAAATATTTATTATTATTTCACTATTAAAGCGTGGAAATAGTTAAAATTTGGATAAAACAGTTATTCAGAACAAAAGCTTAGCAATACACGTTTGTTTACTTTCATTACCATAGCAACCAACTTAACAAATTTAGAATCAGTTTATTATTATTCACAAACAACAGCTTTTTTTAGGTTAGGTTAACAAACTAAAAGCAAACACAAACACAAATCAACGAAAAATGCTTACTGAATTATAATTCAATTCAATTATCTATTGTTATATATATAAATAAAGCAGCTGGTTTTTATCAAAAACTTATATATTTTAGGTTAGGCCTACAATAAACCAAAACGTTTATTTGCAACCAATTTGGTAAATTTATAATCAGGTTAAACAACTAAAAGTTTTGGCAAAAAAAACTTACTTAGTCTTTTTATCTGGTGTTAAATATTATATTGTTATCTTTAATTGGTAATATCAAAATTGTTTGAAATGTTGATTATTGATTATTTAAATATCAATGATGAAATTACAATCCACACCAAAATTCGAATTATTGGGTTTGATCGAGTTTATTTCGATCTCTGTTTTACATTAGCTGCTCAAAAACTGGGTTGGTGAAAGAGACGAACAGTAGCGAGCCAATAGTTATATTATAATTACAAAGATCTATTATACAAATATAATAAATATATATTTTACGGGGTTTTTTTTAGAGAAGAAGTGAATTTCCTTACTATAGCATATAGCGCGGAAAAAGCTACTAATAGTGGAGAAACAGTTTTAAACTTCAATAGCTTTCCTGGTATAAGTACTTCCCGGGAGACGGTCTGTGCTTGGTGTAATTAAGGTAAACAACAAAAGTTTCTGTTATTCAACAAAACTCAAGCACTTCAAGTACATTTATAACATTAAGTGTAATTAAAAAATTTTTGAAGAATATATAACACACAGCTTTGAAAAATGTGTGTTTATTATGATTTAGTAATGCAAGTCGTAAATTGTGGCAAACTTTGAAAGTAATCTCTAATTTTAGGAGCGTGGTCTAATGATTGCTAAGTGAAACGGTTCTTGATGGCGATAAGTGGCACTGTGACTAAGAAATTCAGAAAAGCGGTTATGACATTTCTGGAAAAGAGAGTTTCGAGGGTAGTATGAACCGGAACCTGTAGTGGAACCAGCTTGGTGTAGTGGAACCAGCTTGGTGTAGTGGA
>JAGFPH010000575.1:136308-152074 GCA_018207615.1 Philaenus spumarius
GCTTCTTTATTCCTATATAGAATACTATATTCTTATGTATAGGCTTCACATACATACACAAACAAACATTACAGACGCACGCACCATACACTTTACGTTCTGTTAGGTCGCCAGCCAGTTCAGTATTGTATTTGTTCTGTAATGTAAAAAATTACTTTAACGAAGCAGTAGCGGATCATCCCGGAAGATGCTGACACATTGAAGCAGCGAAACCGGTAGGAGAGAATAAATCGTGTATGGTATGTCGTAAGTTGAGATATTTGTAACTATAGATATATATGTTCGCACTCTAACGGTCTCATTTTACGACCGACTGACACACATTGGTTTCCTAAGTCGTTCGGATGAGTTCATTAACTATCAAAATCCAACAACCGGAAACACGTTTTGTGACCGGAAGTAATTTAATTGAGATTTTTCTTAATAGAATGAATCTTTTTTGGGGTTTTATAAAAAAAAATCGGAAATTATTCTGCACCTTTTGCCACCTTAAAACTCGTCTGGGTCCTTCAAAATCGATGAAAAAGTAAAATATCATAAAAGTATATAAAAAGCGAGCGTCCGCTGCTAGTGAAGTCGAAGCAGTTTATACACTGAGGCCGAAAGGTTGAGATGCAAACTCACAAAGCAATTGATTCACTGCGAGCGGAATAAAGCACCGCGTGAGCCGTGGCTGGAGCTGGAGGCTGAGGTACAAACTAACGAAGGTCTTCGTGAGTAGACCAATTTCCCAAATAGTTGGTTGAAACCCTAAAACATATAAACTTAATTTTGTAAATTCCTTCAACTCACATCAGCGGTTCAGTTGCGTGATCGGATTACTATTATACCGAAATAGCACTTTTGCTATGAGTAATGAACAGTACGTTTCATCACATTGTAAAAATCTGTTTTAAAGTTTTTGATTTTTCGGAACAATAAACCGGCATGATATCGTCACTGACTATACTTAATTTTGGTTCTCTACGCCATTCTACAAACTGCCAGTATTCATGTTCATAAATAGTTTTGATATTTCAAAAAGTAACTCTTCTGTGATTCTGGCTTCTATCAATATTTGTTCGTTTTCTGCCATTGTTAATATATTTGTACATAACAATGATAAGACAAACAGCAGGCCCGTAGCCAGCCGTAGGGCCCGACGGGCCCGGGCCCCCCCGAAATTCCGTGAACCCTAAAATTTTCCTAAAGATGTGAATCATGTTTTAAAAATATGTCTATCGAAAACAAGTCATATTTTTTTTGACAACTTCACGCCTGTGAGACATATATAATATCTCTGTTATAACATTTGAACAGAAGATTACTTTTTGATCTGGATCGATTATCTCGAATCCGATTATCAAAAATTGCGTGTGAAACATAAGATACGCTTTTACTAGACAAGTGTTGGTTTTCACACAGTTTACTGGTGTTTGAAATTTCCGAGACTCACGTCGAAGCAAACAACTCGTTCTAATTATCAAACAGACTCTGTTGAATCGTACTTTCGGTCTGCTGTTTTTATTCCTTGCCTCGATGCGCTGATTCAGAATTTGTCTGACAAATTTCTTAATGAGAACGTGGGAATCTTATCAAGCTTACAGATACTTCTCCCTGGATTTGCTGCAATTGAAAAAGTAGATGACTTGCATCATCTTTCGCCATACTTTGATGATCGAGTCTCAGAATCCGCTGTAAAAGCTGAGTATAAGTTGTGGTGTGAGAAATTATCGGGACTCGAGAAAGATGCCGAGGCTTTACAAGTATTGGTTTTTTGTGACAAGAGCAGATTTCTAACAATCAAATATCTATTAACAGTTTTGGCAACTCTTCCGGTCACAACGGCAAATGTGGAAAGGTCATTTTCGACAATGAAAAGAATCAAGACTTACTTACGTAACTCAACGGGCAACGAAAGACTTAGTGCACTCGCCGTACTGTCAATTCATGGAAACTTAGGTATCGATCCGAATGAGGTTCTTGAGATTATGGCAGCAAAGAAATTGCGAAAGTTAAAATTTTAAATTTTGTCTACTGAAATTGACGCTTTTGTTTGACAATTAATGTGTACGTATGCGTGACTGACAATTAAAATACAGTAATGATATTAATAACAATAAAGCAGTTTTTCACTAATGAGTCCAACTTTAATAACAAATATCCTTACAAGACACCCGTCAACCATTTCCGCCCCCCAGCCCCCGAAAAATTATTACTACGTTTTGGGCCCCCTCCAAACCAAATTTCTGGCTACGGGCCTGACAAACAGTAAAACATTATAAATAAGACACACGTTAACATAACCTATTTGTTTTATTTACTAGACTCATGTTTTGTTGAAGATATAAAACAGCTGTTTTACATTATTATATTAGTCGTAAAATGAGTGATTTTACAGACACCATGAAAAAACGCAGTGTGTTGAAAATCAATGTATACTTAGCACAGTCAAAATTCAAGTAATCATCCCATTTAAAAATAGCCTAAATAACTGAACCGCTGACGTAAGTTGAGGAAATTTCCAAAATTAAGTTTACCTGTTTTACGGTTTCAACCACCTATATGACGAAAACGCTGAACAGCTGGCTTCGTGTACGAAATCAGTAGACAATTTTGCAACTCAGCCTCTACCCAACCCCGGTTCACGCACTGCTTCGATCCGCCCGAAAAGGAAAAACTCGTTTCGCGAATTTGCACCTCGACCTTGCAGCCTCGGATTGTAAACTGTTTCTCTTCGCTCCCACTGGATTTGAACTTTGTACTTTTATGGTATTTTAGTTTTTGATCGAATTCGGAGGCACCGAGTGGGCTATAAGATCGTATAAAAAACAAAATTTTGCAGAATAATATATTATATTTATTTTTTTAGATAAAACTCAAATAATGTTGTATTCTAGTACGAAAAATCTCCAAATATTTTAACTTAAAACATGTGATTCTGGTTGTTGGATTTTTCTAAATCAAACAAGCGACCATATCGGACGTATGTGGTGTTCGCAACCCTTAGTGTGCGAACACGTATACACAGTAAGCCTACTATATACAATTTTGAATGCACCCCAAAACGTTTTCTGGGAACCATGATTGGTGCTCACTGACTAAAAGTCTCACGATAAGAGTCATTGCAATTAGCTCATATTTTTTCCCATGAAAATTCGCTAAAAATATAGACTCGATTTCAAACATATACGATTGTACAAATAGTATTGCTAGATGTATACCACCGAAGCTACTTAGTAGAACTCCATGCTTCATGAAACAAAAACAAATTATTTAATAAAGTTCAACATTTGAAACTGAGTGTTGCTGACCGTAGTTACAACATTTACGTGGCAGCGTGACACAAAAAGGACATATTATACAAACATAATGTACGATAATATTTAACACAATATAATATTATTGTAGGTCAGCACGGCACACACAGTAAAGGTTGGATAAGGTTGTGGGGAGATTGGTCGTGTGGCTATAATTAATTGCTCTCAAGATTTTAGACTAACACAAGTTAACATCGCATCGTCCATGTCCTAATCTCTTATATACGCGTTCTTATTGTTGAATTTGTTACTATCTTTCAGAGAATATTTTAAGATCTGATGATGGAGTTACGGTTTCAAAACATGCCGTCTAGTAAAACCGACATATGTCCCGAGACGGACCAAAAAAGTAAAGTTTAACTATTTAAAGTGTCTTGGATGCCGCAAATAAAACTAAGGTATAATAAACAACGCAGAAATTTTTTTTAGAAGAATATTTTGAAAAAATATAATTAGTCTACAATCCAAGCAAATGTTTACTGATAGGTTTCATTATTTTAGTAATGCACACCAATATATAATTTCCCATTATTTCTTTAAAATAAACGTCGCAAATAATCTAGCCTACTCTGATTAGAACTGAAGCAAATTTCTGTCACATAACCTTTGTATTGAATACAAACATGTTGATCCATTTTCATTACACTAGCAATGGATTTAAATACCATTTAGAGCCTCTTACTGCTTAATAACCCCTAATACTCTGCTTTGTCACATCCTGAACGAGGGTCTGAAGACAAGTCAATAATGGCACCATTAGGAAATGTTGTCTCTGTTCTCTAAGAGCCCCATTAACTTGTTTATGGAAGGTAGCTCAGGTCACGAACGTAGGATTCTTGTTTGAGTTATGATCAACGTGGGGTTTAGAAAATTCGTCTTTTCTAAGTCATTCCATTCGATGGATATTCTTTTCTGTAATGTTCTAAATAAATACCACGTATATTTATATTTTAAAATCGTAAACAGAGTGAGTCAACGGGTATTATTTCGGGAGGTGTTTGGGGACCTAAAAGTTAAGGAAATGTGGCATTCTATTGCTCTGTTGTAACAGCTGAGAATAAGAAGCAATTCGATCACTCATCTGAATCACTTACATGAGTTGAGCTAATTTTCAAAATTAAGTATTTCTTGGTCTACCACAAAGGCGTTGAATAGGCACCTGGATATACGAAATATATTAGTAGAGTTTGTTTGCACTTTAGCCTCCAGCCAAGACTCAAACATCGACCTTACCATCTCGGACTATTGACCCGACGGTAATATCTCCCACGTGGTACTTTTGTGGTATTTTACAATTTATTTGATTTTGGGTGAATCAGACGGGCTATAAGGTAATGTAAAATAACCAAATATTCAGAATAATCTACTAGGCCTATATGTATATTTTAAATAAAACCACAAAATAGTTTCATTCTAGTTCGAAAAATCTTAAAACATATTATGCCCTGTCAAAAAACGTGCTTCCGGTTGTTGGATTTTTGCTAACTCTTCCGAACGACTTAGAAGCGCATCATGTGTCAAGTTTTACCAAATCGAATACGAATACATTAATAAATGTAAATAAATGTTATATATATATAATTTTTAATAACATTCTAAAAAGTCTTCTGGAGACCATGATCGGTGGTCATTGACTACCGACCATATGTCTCATCAACATAAGAGCCTTTCCTATCGAAATTCGCTAACAACTTGTAGGCCGAAATTATCATAACATTTTTTGCGTTCTTGATAATTAGCCATTTTTTTCATTTTACGTCTTTTGGCGATATTTTTTATTTTTTAAGGTACAACTCCTGAAATATTTAGGGTTCCGATTTAAAAATTTTAACATTATGGTCAAAATTAGGGATTTTGAGAATGAACATGCCCATTATAAATAAAACAACTGATTTGCATCAAAACCTTAACACTTTGACAAAATCGTCTATGTTTTAATTTACTATATATAAGCTAGTTTAACAGTTCAATATATATATATCAAAATAGTATGCAGTAATGTAAAATGTACTCATAGATGTTAAATACACCTCAAAACCTGATTTGTAATGTTTATGTTCGTTCTGGAGTTATGAGTGACAAAACTGACGGAAAACTAATAAAACTGGATTTTTAGTAATTATTTATGCATAACTAATAATTTACGTAGACCTAAATACATAGCTCGATTGATGCGTTTTTTGGACATGGAACTTGAATCTGAAATAGTTTTTTAATTGAGTGTAATGGTAAGGCACAATATTTACCCGATAGTAATTTTATATATTTAATCACAACTGCGAGCGAAGCCGCATGTACCAGCTAGTTATAAATAAAACAGCTGATTTGAATAATAACAAACTTGACATAATTTTAGCTTAAGCTAACACATTTGCAACCAATTTGGTGAATTTAGAATCAGGTAACAATTCTTCAAAACTATCTTTTTTTTAGCTTAGATAAAAGCAAAAAAAGGCTTACTGTATTGTAAGGGAAACATCTGGTGTTACTTATTATATTATTTACTGTAGTTGGTAGTATGAAAATGTTTTTGAAATGTTGATTATTGATTATTTAAATATTATTCGTGGAACACATACCGCAATTCGAATTATTATGTTTGATCGTGTCTATTTAAATCTCTGTCTTATATTAGTTCTAGGGATAGGCGCTAAATTGTAATTTTTGTGAAAACATCAAATTATACAATAATCTGTTTGCATTGGCTTTACCATGAGCGCCGCCGAGGTTGGTGAGCGAAGTGAGCAGGGGCGGAGCCCCTAGTATATATATGTACATAGTTAAAACTGTTCCAGATATATTCAATTATTCTAAAATATCGTTACATTAGATTAGGAAATCGATCAAAAGTATAAGGTAGTATTTAGAGTGTAATACGGTGTTTATTATTTTCTTTTAAACTATATTTTTGTGATGAAATGAATTACAAATTTCACTGGGATGATTTAAATTAGGATGGTCATCTAATGCAAGTCAATTTAACATCAAATTTCCTCCTCCAATCAAGTTAATGAAGCCGTTTCCGTTCCGGCTCAGAGCCCAGTCATATTTGCAATTCCAAGTATAATACTTCAAATACAGTAATATGCACTGCCTTAGGTGCGTAATTTTCAGTAACACTATTACTTTAAGTTTACAAAGAATTATTGTATTTTCCGTGGCTCGTGAAACAATCATTGATGAATTTGAGAAATACAAATTTTATAATCAATTGTAACTTGTTATTTTTAACGCTTTTGTTAATATAAGTGCACAGTAAAACCTTATAAACCGTATTTAAAGGTTTCAAAATGTTTATTATTAACTTACAGTTTCAATAAAATTACTATTAATCATAAAAACTGTTTCAATCAAACAAGAAAGTAATTTGATCACATAGCTGAACCGCTGACGTTGAGTTGAGCGAATTTTCAAAACCATTAAGTTTATATGTTTCATTGTTTTAACCAAATAATTGGGAAATTGTAATATTCACTAAGGCTCTGAATAGCTGCTTCCATACAAAATATATTATGGAATTTGTTTCCATCTAAGTTTCCAGCTCCGGTTCACGCGATGTTTCGTTCCTCTCGCAAAGGAAACATTTGCTTTGCGAGTTTGCACCTCTACCTTGCGTCCTTAGATATGGACTGCTCCGCTTCAATAGCAACGTATAAACTCTCTTTTTATGGTATTTTACGTTTTGATAAATTTTGGGGGAACCAGACGGGCTATAAGGTCGTGTAAAAAACAAATTTGCTGAATAACCTCCTACATTTAATTTATTATTTTAAATTTATGTTGGCAGCACTGCTGCAGTATTGGCTACACATCCGTCGTAATTTCTACATCTGCTTAGGGATTAAACAACAATTTCTCATCATACATTGCAGAATTGAGAAAGAATGGTCCAGAGAAGCTGCAACCGGTCACGAACAGAGTGGAGACAATGTCTACATCTGCTTAGGGATTAAACACCAATTTCTCAAGTCAATGTTCCCAAACAGCTGACAAGAAGCTAGACAATATAGTGCTTCAGAAGGATAGTAATTTTCAAGTATTGTCTTATAACGTATGTGGACTTAAAGCCAAGGATGGTGATGATTCCTTTTTTCATTTACTAAATAAATACAATTTAATTTTGTTATTAGAAACATTTATTTCTGAACATGATGAAGAGTGTATTGTTAAGAGACTTCCTAATTTTTTTTTTCAGTTTTGCAGAAAGAAATGCTAATTTTGGAAGAGCAAATATTAGTTGTGTAAATTTAGTCATCCTTTATCAAAGAAGTTAGCTTTGTATGCAAATATAACATCATATTCGTTGAAATTAAAAACTGCAATAACAAGTGCTTGTCGGTTTTGCCAATTTATTTAAAACTATAACAAATTGGAGAATAGCTTTGAAAATTTATGTAATTTTGTTAATTTGCATTCAGAGCAAAATTTAATAATAATTGGGGATTTTATTGGCCGACTATCTAATGAACAAAACAATTATGATATGTATAATCATATTAATGTAAATGGTACAATTCCAGAGGACAGACAATCGAAAACAAGATATTAAATACAAGGGGGCGTAAACTTCCAGAAATATTTCATAATTTTGGATTAGTGGTTTTGAATGGCAGAACTCAAAGTGACATTGAAGGCGAATTTACTTTGATTGGAAAGATGGGTAATTCTGTAATTGGCTTTGCAGTTGTATCAGTGAGTCGTTTAGAATTAGTAAATGATTTTGAGGTTATAAGTCATGCAGGATCGGATCATCTACCTATATTATAAGTTTTAAAGTTGGTAGACCTGCGAAGGGCCAAAGGGGAGGGGATAGTATACTACCATTATTGCCAAGATTCAAATCGACGAATACAGATAACGTCTTGTTCTGTAAAAACATAGATAGGCAACGTTCAACCTTTGATATCTTGGATGATAACCAGATAGAATGATTAGTTGCATCAAACAAGCAACTTTAAACAGAGTAAAAACAATAATAATACGGTAAACAAAAACAACAATGGTTTGATTTCGAATGCCTGGCATCAAGCCAGCGAACCTTTAAACTATTAAAACTGCAAAAGAAATTGAAATATGGTTAAAGTCGCGAATTTAGAGGCAAATAAAAACTTTAAATCGCTATTCAGTACTAAACGTAAACTTTATTATAAATATGTTGTATGTAGTTTGGGGCAAGTTAAACACGCAAACAAAATTTGGAATGCCATGAAAAGTTTTAAAAATACAAATGGGTTGAGTATTATTTAAATCTTTTGAATCCTAATATTGTACACAGGGGTATTTCTTTTACTGAACCGAATATTTTGGACAACTTTCTCGATAAGCAGTTTGACCAGCAAGAATCGCAAACGGTTTTAGTAAAATTGAAAGATAGGAAGGCTCCAGGCTTCGACCGAGTACGTATGATTTTTGTTTTAGTGGCGCACGGGTATAATTTGAAAACTATTGTATATTTTCAATAAAATATATAAAGAGAAATGCGTTCCAGAAAGTTTAAACAATCTATAATTTTTCCGTTGCATAAAAAATGTGATGTTAATTGTGTGCAAAATTATTGAGGTCTGTCATTTATAGATTGTATAGCGAAAATATTTGCTAGTTTATTGCACGATTGATTAAACAATTGGGTACATACTCAACAGTTAATTAGTGAATTTCAAGCCGGATTTAGAAAGGGTTATTCCGCTTTAGATAACATTTTCAACTTAACCAGTATGATTCAGTTGCAACTGTCAAAGAACACTGCTTTTGACGCTATTTACAGAAAGGCGCTGTATTTTAAACTATCGTATATTTGGGTGTTTCTTCTCATATGCTGAATATTATAAAATAGTTTTACAAAGATACAACATCGGGGGTTTGGTGTAATGTGGGCGTAACGAACTGTTTTGAAACCAATATGGGTTTAACACAAGGCTGTATTTTAAGTCCATTTTGCTATTCTCCTTATTTGTGAACGATTTGGCTGATAATTTAGGTGGAGGATGCGATTTTGAATGATTTAAGGTCAGTGTCTTATTGTAGGCAGGTGATATTTTTATTTTTTCCCCTACGCCTATTATATTGCAGAGTATGATAAATAACCTTAATGAAAATTATTGCATAAGTGGAATCTTAGTGTTAATTTAAATAAATCTAAAATAATGGTTTTTAGGAAAGGAGTTCAATTGCGTAAAAACGAGAAGTGGTGGTACAAAGGGCAACGGGTAGACGATGTCAATAAATATAAATACTTGAGAGTTACACTTACTCCATCACTGTCGTGGGAAACTCAATTTATGGACAAATCTAAAGCTGCAAAATGCGCTATAAACGCGGGATGGCTCCATCTTTTAGGCAACGATAGTGCTATGTATATTTGTTTTAATTCTATTGTACAAGCGATTTTAGGCTACAGTTCCCTGATCTGGGGCTACAAAGAAAGTGAAGAATTGGAAGGAATTCTTACATTATTTAAGAAAAGAATATTTAATTTGAAAAATAACACCCCAAATTGTGTCATATTTTTAGAAAAAGGGTTTAAAAAGGTTCATTTGTTTACATTAAGAAGTCACCTGGATTTTCTTTTAAGGGTTTTACTTTTACCAACGAATAGACTGCCAAACATTCTTGCCAAACAAGTAATAAAATGGGGTATTTACTGGTGCCAGAAGTGGAAAGTGTTAGGATATAAATACGGGATTGATGTGGATATGAGCAATATTGGTAGGTTACGTGAAAAGATGCTTCGCGTTATTGAAGCGGTCAAAGTTACTTGGAAGGGAGAATGTTTACAGAGGGCAAAAAATGCGACATATCATAGCCAGTACCGGGACCTTGACCTTCAACTCGGCAGTAGACATTATTTATCTGATAAATACTGTATCCAAACAATACTTGGATCATCAAAGCAAGGGCGGAACTTGTTGATTTAAACTATAAACCGTGGTGTAACGATAAAATTTGGCTATGCTCCTTATGTAACTTAAACAAAAACGAAACAGTTTACCATTTTATTTTCGGCTAACGAACAAACGAGTACAAAATTTGGACCAAAATGTTTAATGGCATCCCAAAACGTGTTCTGGGAACTATGATCGGTGCTCATTGACCACTTCCGACCTTAGGTCTCACCATAAGAATCACTGCAATAGCTCATCTGTCCTATGGAAATTCTTTGATAAGGACAGAGTCCTCTTCTAGGACAGTCCACATCTTGCTAAGACTAACTGTAGCTTGTAAAGGGAAAGGAAACAAAGTAATTGAAAAATCTAGAAATAAAATCCTTAAGTATTATTTTTCAAATGTGTTTTTGTCACTAAGCACTAACGATCTTAATTCTTCATCAAAATTATTTATTCAAGCATCATTTTGAAGCTTATGTTCCCCGCTATTGACACGAGATAGACAAACAGCTTAAAATTAATATTTTCATTACTAAAATGTATTTAAACAACTTTTATATTATACTTCATGTGGTTCCTAACGAAAGGCGCCGTCTATTAACAATCTGTTTAACTAACGTGGCAGCTGTTATTTAGATGATTTACATTCTATATGCAAATTCGAGTTTAATCTAACACACAAATCAATCAAATTAAATCAACATAAAGCGTTATAAATCGTTATAAACTGTTGCAAAATTAAACCAACGTAAATAGTATTAAATCAGGTAAGTAGACCTACTCCTAACATGCGAAATATTCCCACGGGTCAGCTAGTACTGTATAAGAGAGACTGAATGAAAGCGTACTGCTTTACTAAAACACTTTTCGTGGTATTATTTTCACTTTTTTCTTCCAGGCTTGATGTGTTCGCTTTATTCTTGCTTGGAAGTGTTTTGGTTTTGATTTGTCTACATCTGGAATAGTTTATGACGCTATTTATGCCGCTACTGATTGTGATGTCATTGATGCCTAAGTGCTCTTTTTTCTACCAACATTAATATTTATTTAAAATGCAATCCATCTTAATACAGTTTAAGATTGAATATAAGAACACTGATTTAATGAATATGATATAAATTATTTGCAGTAAAGAACTTTTTTTTACTTCTGGCGTTAAATTTACGACTTTTCATTTATCTCAGTGACATAAAATAACACATGGCGATTAATTGGATCTTGTAAAGAGAGTAATTGGTGCTAGAAGCAGTTTGTTGTAAGACGATCATCGAAGACTGATAAAGCTCAATCCCTATCCCAGACGTAAGATTTTAACATTATTACAAAAACCAATTTAGGGCCTACAACCAACTGTACAATAATAAATGAATTGTTGGTTAATTGCCTGTTTAAATATTGAACACAATTTTTACCAGAGTGGTTAGAACTAGGGATGCATGGAGTATAAAAAGTCGGACTACTTGGACTCAACTGTTCAAACAATAGAATTATTTATTTATTGAAATACAATATTTTATTATATACATTATGATCTCTGATACCTGACTCATTCGATTTATGTCTATAGTATATCTGCGTAAAAGTTTGACATCATAGCTGATATTCTTTTTCGAGGCATTTAAAATTATATGTTTGAGTAAAATACACACACAAAATGCGATAGTTGTTAATTGCAAAGTTTTTTTTTAACTATAGAGTCGGTGAATTCTTTGGAAAAGACACCTGCCTGCCACAGATGTCCGCCTAATGAAACTACTAATCTTACTCATATACAACGTCGACGTTCAGCCACTGTCGATAGCAAAACTGTTGGCTTTCGTGTAGGCTTAACTTAGCGCTTTTTTTCGCGATTTTTAATATGTGGATGATTATAATTGATCAAATGGTGTACTGGAGGTTTGGGAAATACCGAAGGCGAGCTGAGTAACATGGCACATGCAGACATTTAAAAACCGTGTATAACTTTTGTAGGAAAGGAGATATGAACTTGAAATTTAATTTACAAAATGTGCACGAAAACCTGATAAGAGGGCTTCGCTCAATAGTAATTTTGAAATATATTCATTTCATTGCCAACTAAAGTAACATTGTAAATGTATTCAAGCATATAATATTAATATATTAATAGGCCTATAGTATAAACAGGATATCAAAGTGGCCCACAACACCTAATAACTTTGTAACAATTAAATATAAAAACTTGTCATGTGGACAACTGATAATGTAAGATGGTAACTAATCTTGAGTGAAATATTATATTTTATTCATTTATGATGCACTTAAATATTACAATTGACACCAAGTTGACCATTAACTTTTTCAAAGTCAGCGACCTAAATAAATCCAGAATTTAATTACTATTTGTACCTATTAAAAAGGAGGGGTTTTACTAAATAAGTATTATTTTCTCTCCTCTGTCGAATGAGAACGGAACTAATAATTAAAATAATACTGTATCTAAAATAGTTACACAAATTGACAAACAAATTTAAAGGTAGACAAAAAATGAAATATTTTTTAACAGATTCAATCAGTGAAAGTTACATAAAATATATAGAGACTATACAGTTTGTGTGTGGAAGAGAGTATGAATGTGTATCATGCAATTAAAATTTAGATAAAGTAAGATGTTGAGTATTTGTTTATATTCAACCTTTTATTTAATTATTGTTCAAACTTTTTATTAGTTTTGATATGTTTGTTTAGTTCCCAGTTGATTAATTTGTCTGTATAACAATGAAATAACTCTTAATAAGTTAGTGAGATTATATATTTATTGTTGAAGAATGTGTATATTTAACCTTAAATCATCTAATGTAATTTGTTTACCATGGGAAATCAAGATAGCGCGGTAAGTGGGGGCTTCACGAAGTACCCACATCATATATTTACACATCACCATCATTTATTGAGATATAATTATGATTTCTGGTTTTTAAAGATTTTTTCAAAGTCCTCTGACGGAATAAACCAAAATAATTCTAAAGTGTGGGCACTTTTAATCCCCCTTGGTAGACCAATGGTTAATGTAACAATATAAATATTTTAAAATTATATCTCATATTAGTTATATCATTATCCATATATATTCCAGTTTTCTCCCCCCACGAGTTTCAATTTCTACGCAAGTCAGTCGTTTCCATGTGATAAATATCGTCCACTATTAATAACCGAGCATGCTGCATCCCGTCACCCTGCTTGCTTCTATGCACTGTGCGAAACCCATTAATTTTATCCCTTATAAAACATAGCAATAAATTGTTGCTTTTATATTAATTCTAAAAACAGCTCAGTATATGTAACTGTATTCAATAGGCATAATTAATTCCTGCCTAAATTTGTAATTACATTTTTTATACAATTTCCCAGGACACGTTTCGGAGTGAAATTTAAAATTGTACATATTTTTGTGTGTGTAGGGGGTGTGTGTGTGTGTGCGTATTTATGAATTCCCACGCTCGAATTTTTCGTCTCATTCGGTCTAAATTTGGTATGTTGGATTTCTAAGTCACTCGGAAGAATTCGTTAGTCGGAAAGGTCGAACAACAGGAAGCAAGTTTTTTGAATGGAAGAATTTTATTTACATTTTGCTTACAAGAATGAAACTTCTTTGGGGTTATATCTAAAACAAATAATATTATTCTGCTATACAATTTTTATTTTTGTACACTACTCTATAGTCCGTCTGGTTCCCCAAAAATTAATCATCACAATTACCATAAAATCTCCGTGGGGGCAACTGCTGATCCGAGGCCGACGGTCGGGACAATCGACTTTGTCCGCTGCGAGCGATGCGAAGTAGTCCATAATCCCAGGATCGAAGCAACGCGTGAGCTCGGGTTGGATGCTGGGGGGGGGGATTCTGCTGATATATTTCATACAACGGACAGCTATTCAGCGATTTCGTGAGCACACCAATTTCCAAAATTCTTGGTTGAAATCCTAAAACACATTAACTTAATTTCGGAAATTTGTTCAAATCACGTCAGTAGTTTTGCTGCGTGATATAGTTACTAAAAACTAAATCAAAATCGGTTCATCTGTTTGGGAGCTACGATAACACAGACAGACACACACTGTGAACTTATAACTCCCTCTGTTAGCGTCGGAGGTTAAAAACTCCAATCAACATTTTCATTTGTTGAATATAATTTGTTATAACAAATCGAAACTTAGTTGCTTTCACAGTAGTAATTTTCAGTAATAAAATACTAAAATAGTTTAGCCTTACCTAAGTGTTCTGTTGTTTCCAGCTACTCGCGTTATAAAAATAACATTTTTTCAGGCTTTTTCCAGGAACTTATTTACGACGATATCAATAAATGTAGATAACTTTGAATCCTCTACGCATATCTGTGTAGTGTTACATCTAAAACAAATGCACCACTAGGAAAATTCTCTAAGAGCAAAAACCTCGTTAATTTAACGTAGCCCGCACGAATGTTTTGATTTTGTTAGATATAAGAGTTCGTTACGGACGAAAGAAAACGTTGCTTTTAAAGCCAAATTTTCATGATAATATTTTCGACTTTATCAAAAACTACTGGTAAAAAAATATATGCAAGACAAAACTAATACATTTATCGAGGGATTAGGTTATGGAGTTTACACAATTACTTTTTCTCATACATTACTGTAAATAAGTAATATTTCCTTGCGATTTGTTCTAGTGAGGTGTTAACACAATAACATTAATATAAATAAATACCGTAAATACTTTAATATCAAGAGTGATTTCCTAATAGGCATAACCGATGTAATCCCCAGAGGCATCACCATGGCAACGCAAAGCCAGGTTCGAGGTCAGATCTCGCCTACGTGCAATCATAACGTATTATATTTGTACCATTCGTTTTAGCATCATTCTTTCCGATTATACCATTTTCTTATATATTTTTTCCAACATTGTTGAATAAAGAAAGTAATACACGACAGTCCTCGTTATCAAGTGAAAAACTAAAGCTAACACATTATAATAGAAAACATAAACCTAGAGGACTAGTTTAAACATTTTTGGATTTCTAGCCTCCAGGATTGTATAATAATATTAAAATTTGTTTATTACCTTATATGGTCCGTCATAATCCTTGTTTGTTTGTTTTTATATTACCGGTTTCGACATTGCTATGTCATCGTCAGATATTTAAACACAGTCATAATAAATAAATACACGTAACACTCACTATAAAAACACTTAAACAAAAACACTATACAAGTTTGTAACATTGACACACAAAATGTGATTACCATGCATGGTTCACTGTGGAAGTCAAGTGCACACTGCTAAACATTCGAACATTCGCAAGAAAGTTCAAAGAACATATTCCTAAACGCAAAATTGCCGAACAAAAGTCAAACTTCATTAAACATCTAATAGATGAGGACCACTCTTATAACATCCACAGTAATTTAAATATTTTACATAAATGTAAAAAAGGCAACCTCCTTAACACACTCGAGCAGTTAGAAATATATAAGGCCACAAAATCACAACAGGACCTTCTTTTAAATGATAAAATACACCATAGTTCAAATGCCATATTCAACACAATTATATCCATGCAAACATCAGTGGATCATGTT
>JAGFPH010000575.1:157074-178667 GCA_018207615.1 Philaenus spumarius
GGAATAGAAAGTGTATTCCACTTGTAGGATCCAGTATATTCTAGTAGCGGATATGTTGCACGGGTTATTAATCAGACTTGGAATAGAAAGTGTATTCCACTTGTGGATCCAGTATATTCTACTAGCAGATAGGTTGAAAGGGTTATTAATCGGACTGGGAATAGAAAGTTTATAAGGGTCCTGGCAAGGGATTTTTTATAGCCTTCTGAAAATGTAAGTTATCCAATAAAATATCATATTTTTGGAATTGTATTAAGGTTCGAATACCTAAATTCAAAACGCCGAGGTTGGCTACAGTTTCAATATTAATCTAACCTAACAATTCCTTCAATTTAAGCTCATTTTTGTATTATTTTCGTCAAAAAACGAAAGCTTTATTTTTTCTTGAAGTAAAATATATTGCGGGTGTTGATTGCTAATTTTTATTGCAATATTTATTTTTGCAACTGAGTAAAAAATTCATAAAGTTTATTTTATGACTATTTATATCATACGTTTATGAAAACAATAAAATTGTTTTTGAAAATGTATTTGGCAATCAACATCCGCATATGACAGTACACTTCAAAATGAAACCAAAATGTTTAATTTACTTCATGAATTAACGGCAAAAATTACTTATTCTGTAGCATTTCTCTTATGGGAATCAGATGCAATATGGTGAACAGGGTATCCTCCCTTAATTTGTATTTCTATTTTAGTTCATAGGAGACCACACCCTTGTTTCTACATTAGTTCGGCTTTTATTGTTTATCGTTTTTAAAGTGTTTTCCTTATGTATTAATTTTGCCTCTTTCCAATTGAACTTATTAATCAATTAGCACTGATCATGCAGTTCCCCAGAACATGTTTTATTAAAGGACACCACAATGGCCTTGTTTCTACACTAGTTTGGCTTCAATTGTTTTTCGTTTGTAAAGGTTTTTCCCCTTATATATTATTTTTACCTCTTTCCAATTGAACTTATAAATCAAAGAGCACCGATTATGCGGTACCCAGAACATGTTGTATATATATATATGTGTGTGTGTGTGTGTGTGTGTGTGTTGGTGTGTGCGTGTGTGTGTGTGTGTTCAAATAGTATCCAACAACCGGAAGCACGTTTGTTGAACGGTAGTGAAATTTGTTTAGATTTTTCGTACATGAATTAAACTTTTTTGAAGTTTGTCTATAACAAAATAGATATATTAGATTACTCGGCACATTTTGTTTTTTGTAAGACCGTATAGCCCGACTGTTTGGCCCAAAATAGATCAAAACTTAAAATACCATAAAAGTACAAGGTTCAAATCCACGTGGGATATTTTACAGTGGAGATAACTTCTGATCCAAGGTTGACGGCCGAGATGCAAACTTGTGAAGTGAGTTCGTTCACTTCGAGCGAAGTGAAGCAGTTCATAAGCCGAACCCGCAAGGTCGAGGTGCAAACTCTTTGGAACTCGTTCCATCTTCCACATCGCACTGCTGAGGTCGTTAATACATTAAAATAAATACAATGTAACAAAACACATATATAAATACACACAAAGTAACACAAATAATGCCATCGCAAGTGCAAACTATCGAATACTTTTAACTACTGAATCTCTACCTGGTAGTATTTCTTAATGTTTGCATTTCGTATCTATCTCCCCAGAAAAGTGATACAACAAATTGTATTTAAAGTTCAATTGATCATTCAACATATGTTCAGGACTATTTAACTTTATATATTTGGTATTTCTCTAGTTCGAGTTCCGAAACGTATCAATTTACAATCTATGCGAAGTAAGTAAACTACTTAAATTACAAAAAAAGTCACACAGACGTACATAATTATCCTCTTAATCATCAAAGACTTGGATACAAACACAATGAGTTTTAAATCATAAAGTGATTTTGCAGATGCTAGCGGAACAAAACTGCGTGTGAGCAGGGGCTGGAGGCTAAGGTGCAAACAAATTCTAATAATATATTCAGCGTTTCTTAGGTAAACCAATTTTTCAAATAGTTGGTTGACTCCCTAAAACATAAACACTGAATTTTAAAAATTCACTTAACTCACGACAGCGATTCAACTAAGCGAACAAATTATTTAAATGTACTTTTAGTGAATACAAAACATTTCCTAAGGGAGGTTATGCCAAATTTTGTTGTAGTTGCAATATATATATTACATAAAAGTTGATTGTTAGAGAAAGTTGACTCTGCCTAGGAAGAGTAAACTCTTACTAAAAGTATCAGTAAAAGTTGATTGAAAATAAACAGATCAACTTTTCCTATGAAGAGGTAACTATGCCTGCTGTGGTTTAATAAAAGTTGATTCAGAGATGTTGCTCTCCTCATGTAGTAATTGCCCGCGCATATTTTTGTTTTTATTATCAACGCCAGGCAGTCGCCACTATTCGACTATTTGTTGCAGTGGAATAGTGACCAACGATTTAGGTTAGGTTATCAATAGCTGATGGATAAAACAATAGCTGTAAGGTCTGTTGCAACTTCACTATCACTTTGGTGCATGTGTAAGAAGAAAGATGTGCTCTGCAACTCAAAGTGTCACAAATATTTACCTTGCTGTATAAAATGATAAATATGTTTCATCTCTTTTTGTATTATTAAGATTTGCTTTTACTTTCTCACTATATAGTGATCGCAAAAATCGATGTTGAGATTATTGTGGAAATATCCGTTTTGGGACCCCTTGAGTTCAAAAAAGTGATTTTTACAAAATGTCTGAATGTATGTCTGCCTGTATGTTATATATATCTATATGTCTGTATGTATACAAAGCTAGAGGGAAAACTATTCGATCGATTTCGAACAAATTTGCACCAAACATGTCAATTAGGCCTGTATGGATGCACGAAAAAAGGGTTTGAAAATTTTGAAAAAGAACCCCTTTTTTTGCTAAAAAAAAACCGGAAAAAATCAGTTATTTTTTTATAAAAAAAACAGCTTTAATGATTTTGATAAAATTTGGCTTATTTGTAGCCCTTAATGTAACCTACCATATGCAAAAAAACGCATCTTTCTAAAAATTCTCGTTTAGGTAATAATAATAATAGTAATTGATTTTTGCGGTTTTTTTATTTCGGAAAAGAGGGTTGTTTTTCAACATTTTTCAAACCCTTTTTTAGTGCATCTATAGGGGCTAATTGACATGTTTTTTGCAAATTTGTTCGAAATCGATGGAATCGTTTTCTCTTTAGATAATAGTAATAATATTTATTAATTAGTCTCCTACTTTAATATCACCTCTCTTACCCTTCCTACAGTTACGAAGTCACAGTGAATCTGTTTAATAATTTAAATATGTTTGTGAGAAAGTATGTGCCAGTTCCTGGTACCGTTTATTTTATTTCTTTTTATGTGGTAGTTAGTAGACCGTTTTCTTGCAAAATTCATCTTTTTCTAACTCGAGGTAGTAAGAGTTCACTTTCCCTAGATATATTAAATTGACTGGTCAAAGTTAATAAAAATGCATCACTTTTCGCTTTTAATCGCTTAATCAACTTTAACTTAAAATACCAGTAACCTAGGCAGAGTCAACTCTTACAGGAGAATCTACTTTTCCTGTACTATATACACAACCGACCAGATCCATCAGTTTGAAAAAAAACATGAACACAATCAAAGAATTTTAAAACAACCATCGTAATCTCAGCTGATAGTTTTAACTTATAAGTTAACGGTCGGCTCTAGTAAAACAGAAAGCAACCTGCGACTCCCTATAGCGGTGGTAGGTTACACGGACATTGCTCATCCTAAATCCATTTAAAACCCGCAATTATTCAAATAGCGTTTTTTAAAAATACCAAACTCTTGGGCACAAAATTCTTCATCCGAATGGCTTGGTAATTTTTCGCTATAATTAATAGTTACAACGTAAAAAATATTTAAAATCACCCTATAACGGCGGTAGGTTACACGGACATTGCTCAGCCTAAATCCATTTAAAACCCGCAATTGTTCAAATAGCGTTTTTAAAAAAATACTAAAATCTTGGCGACGAGATTCTTCAGGCGAATGGCTTGGTAGTTTTTCGCTATAATTAATAGTGACAACATACAAAAATATTAAAAATCAATGTTTTAAATTGTTAATAAATATTAAACAAAATATTTTTCTTAGTTTTTAAAAAGCCATTTGCATGCGTATTGACCATAGCTTTAAAAATACATATCGTTTATAATTTTCCGATCAAAAATAAAGGAAAAAATTGGATTTTAATTTAACATAGGTCTTATGGAGTGTCAGCCAACATGGCCGACAGCTAGAGCCGACCCTTAAGGGTGTTCAGTTCCAGGACGCAACAATCGCATACAGTCCTCTTCAATATAATTTTTCCTATTTTATCGAATTTTTAAGAAAATCTTTTGTAATTTGCAGAAAATCGTTCATGTACAACTAAATTACAATTCGTAGATAACAAAAATGGTTAATTATAAATTTTTATGAAAGATATTTGCTCATGATTTTCAGTCAAGTCATTTTAAAACAGTAACACGTCAGGAGGAATTTTGTCATCTACATTGGACCTTTTTGAAAATTTAAATGTCGTTCGCACAAATTGGAAATAAAAAATAAGACCGGCATTAGTAAAAACGTACATATACACAAGCGATATTCTAGGCACGCCCTACCAATGCCAGCCTTCTCAAGATTGACTCCCCTCCCTGAATTCGATGCATTTACTCGAGTGCATTGTACACCCTTAACTGAATCTAATTTTGTACAATAAATGAAAAAGTAAATGAACTAAATATATTGTTGAAATGACAATGATTTGACATTTTGTCTCAGCCCAATAGATTCATTATCTTATTTAAGTAAACTTTATAATTTCAATATATAATACAATGGCAATAAATGAATTAGCTTAGGACTAGGGTGATTAACTAACTTATCTTGGTAGTTTTCCATAGTATAAAACATGTTTCGTTTTAAGCTAATAGGTTGTTTATCTTTTAAGTTAAGTAAATAATAAAAACCGTTATGTTTGTCATTAAAAAATTAAATCTTTTTGATGTTGCGGGTTTCGAGATATTTTACATAACAAATTTTTAACGGCCACCATTTTGAAACTATATGAAAAAACTGTTTTGTTGTTTGTACATGATTAAAAGATGTTATACTAAATACGTATCTAAAAGTAGCATTCAATACATTTGCTACAACCACAGACAGTAAGTATTTTGTAAAAAAAAACATGGTGGATAATTGGAAAACGAAGTATTTCTAAAAATATAGGAACGTTTTCTTTATTTTCACTAGTAGAACACGTCCTGAAGGTTTCTCCGTTTCTTCCTGAATCACCCTGTATATAAGAAAAAAACTGGCATACAAATTTTGTACTGTTAGTTGAAACACAAATTACATTCAAAATAAGAAACGATTTTACGTTTTCTTAAATTAAAATCAAGTTCCCAGACTTAATAAATTTTAGAATATACGTTATCATCTTATACAATATCCGTCTTTCTAATGCCAATTAGACTTTATATCAAAACCATTTATCAACATGATATACTGTTTCCTTGTTTCAAATTAAAGAAAACGTAAAATTAATTAAACAAGAAAAGTGATGCGAACTGTATTTTAGTGTAATAAATTGTTGTCATATTTTTAAAATCTTCGTACGCGAATATTTTTTAAAATATTTATTAATATTACGCTGTATTTCATTTTGAATTATTAGTTTAATATGTTTTATAAACTTAAATAATGAAATTACACCCCCTGCTATAATCTGCTATATACCCCTTGCTATCTCTAGACCTATATTTGATATTATTCATACACTCAAGGCTAATCAACCCCTATAAAAGAGAGTTTACGTCCTTACCTAACAAAATAGTATGGCATGTTTGTATAAAATAACTCTAATTTTAAAGACAGGTTAGGGTATTACGTAGATGTCAACAATGAACATCAGATATAATTTAACAAAACTAAACCAAGATTATACTTTGGGGCTATGTTTACAAATTTACAAGGTTCTATCAAAAGAAACTTCATATAAATGTTTGGATGTTGGTTGTTTTTGTATATTGGTTATAAAACTAATGTAGGATATAATGTGCTGTATTATGGGCTATGGGGTTAGAAATCGTCGAAAATGAGTGTATTTTCACAATCATCTATTTACAATCATTTTATATTACTTCATTCTTGACACCCTGAAAAATAACTCAATCCAACAAACATAAAACTATATGTAAACTTGACACTATATGGGCTATTGGTCTAAATCGTTGCTATTTTAATAGAATCGTTAAAATTTTAGTAATGTATATATAAAACCAAACTACTAGAGATATAATAATCTACATGGGTTTAGTTAATTTAAATGGTAAATTATTTCAAAAGGACTCAAATCCGCAGCCAAGGCAAAACTCGGACAACACCTAAACGTGCCTTGAGTAGAAATTGGTAAATAGAGACCACAAAACACCAAAGTTTAGAGTCGTGATCTGAGTTACAATTTATCCATCTGTTTTGTTGTGATGTTTTCCCGTTAAGTTCATCAGCTTTAACTTTAGCCAGATGCAAGTTCTCAAGAGTAATTGCCTACAGTTAATATAACCTTAATTGCGATTTCGACTGTTTTGTTCCAACGGATATGTCTTGCTTGTAGTTAAAAACACTAATTAATTAGATGGTCAATAGAAATCAGTTCTGTGGAGATCCCACAATAAGAGTATTATAGTATAATAAAATGATACAAATATGGTAAATTGAATTGAATGACATTTTTTATCACGAGAGTGTATCATTTAATTTAATTTCCTTAAATAAAGAGATGTTGACGATATCCTAATTAAGGATTTTTACAACTTTAATAAGGAAAGTAAAGTAGGAAAACGCTTGCTATTGATAATAACGCTTTGAATTTAGTTTACTAAAAGTTTACTTGACCAGTTTAGAAACTTTATACGTCTATATATATCTAGGCGGTTTTGTTCTGACTGATTGATTGATATAGAATCTACGATGAGCAAAAACTTAAAAGTAAAATGCGAAAATTTAATGGCATTTTCTTATGGGGTCATAGACTCACACTAAGAAAGGATTTTGCAAAATGTTGACTTTTAAAGCTTAAAATAGGGGCTGAAAATCCCTATAACAGATAAAACAGTTTAGTGGATTAAATACTAAGAAACACATATTTGTTTACTACAGCAACCAACTTAGCAAATTTAAGTTAGATTAACAAACTAAAAATAAACATAAACAAAATCAACAAAAAATGCTTTCTGTATTATAATTCATTTCAAACACCTCTTGTTACATATATTATAAATATACAAAATAAAAGCAGCTAATTTTGATAAAAAAAACTAGACATAATTTTAGGTTAGGACTACAATAAACCAAAACACGTTTATTTGCAAATAATTTGGGAAATTTAGAACCAGATTCTTCTCAATTAACAGTTTTTTTAGACTAGAAAATTCAAGCAAGAGGCTTAATATATTCGAACAACCGGTGTTGCATATCATATTGTTTCGTTTAGTTGGTAATATCAAAATATTTGAAATATTGATTATTTTTTAATATTAATGGTGAAATTACAACGCATCCCGCCATTCGAATTATTGTTGATGGAAGTGTCTATTTCAATCACTACCTTACATTCACTATGCATAGGTTACCGCGAAATCGTAATTTTCGTGAAAATATCAGAGTATACAATAATTTGTTTGCATTGGCTTCTCCATTGCTCGCCGCCGGGGTTGGTGAGGCCAACGAGCAGGGTTTTTATATAATTTGCAATGTACTAAGTCATGTGCAAGTTAAGCTGTTGTTATACTGGTGTGTTATTATTATAATTCAGAAGTAATTTAGGTTCAATTTTAAAAACAAATTTAAAATTTAATTAAAGAAACAGAATTATTTCTGTTAAAAGGTCGCGGGACACGCATGACCGCACCGCACCTCGGCCTAGTGTTGGCCGTATCTCGGCTCGTTCTCAGTAAGACCACACTTCACCGTAGCACGGCCGTGTGTTGGCCAATGACTAATTTAGTAATTACTTACCTATAACTTGTAACTTGGATGAGATAGTTTTCCAAATCTGCTTCTTGTAGTCCACGTTTCGATATTTCTCGTTGGTTTGATAATAAATAACGGGAAACTTTCGAATTTCTTCGATGAGTCTTTCAAGATCCATACAGTGGCCGTCAACGTGAAAAGTTAACAAAACCTAACTGGCACGACGCGACACCAGTGCGGTGATGTTAGGACTATTCCATACGTTTCCATTAGATTATTCCCCCGCCGTGTGTTGGCCAACACTAGGCCGTGGTGCTCTGCGGTCATGTGTGTCTCGACCAGCGAGCACAGAATAAACATAGAGGGGCTATTGCCATTTAAGCTGCATATTGGGCACTAAACCACTGGCGGCCATGACAATTATAGCCCAGTCAATAAAGGGTTTGAGTGGGAATTAGTGGAAAGCTGATTTTTTCATGGATGTTAGTTGATTATATAAGGAATATTTTCTGAAAAGTCCCCGCCCCTCCCCCTCTTGCTTCCCCCCTACCCCCCTTAAAGTTCACTTTTGAAAGATTTTTTATTTTGTCAATATCTAAGAGACAAAAAGCGATAGAGTAATTTTTATTTCGTTATTGTAATCCTTATAATATTCTCTATCAAATATGTTCTTTGCGTTTAAGCTATAAAACAATTATTTACCGTGTTTTTTTAAATTTAATGTTAAAATGTTAACTTTTCTATTACAGTAATTACATGTTTAGCTATTTTTGATTAATATAAGACCAGTTATGAAAAAATGGCTCAAATAAAACTTTTAGGGTATTTTGCAATCTTTATATTGATATAAGTTTTATAAATGTTAAGTGCAGACAGTTGACTTAATCGGCCTGGCAAAGGGAGATGGTGCGGCGCGGAGCGTACGAGTCCTCGCGGGCCGGATCAGCCCGTTGGCATATCAGCGGTCAATCTGCATTAAAGGCCTATTGTTTGGACTTTTATTTGTATAGCTGGTCTAATTATAGGCACTACAATGGTTAAATAGAAGTAAACATTTATTTTATTTTTTCATTATTTATTTCTTTTCTGGTATTTATTATTGCAGTGATAAACACACAATATGATTTCTTTTAGCCAAGCCAATAAAGGGGGAAAATAGGCCTTATTGGATATAATTAGTGAAAAGCTGAAATTTTGTTTATAAAATTGTTAATGTTCTTTATATTATAAGAACTAGTTTTAGTTTGGGGGATTATTTATAACCCTAAGTTATTAAGGCCGTGCCATTATCCACCACCTATGGACCCGCCGCACCGTGTCCCGTACTGGCTAAAACCGGCAACGACAGGTGTCAAGCAGCAGAACATGTTTTTTTTTTTGTGTAAATAGGACTTTTGTGTAAATACTCCTCTTATACTATTGTAACATCTGACCAAATTTCAGCTTTTCACTAATTACTTCCCACTAAGGCCTATTTTTCCCTTTATTGACTGGGCTATTAGGCGAGAAACGAAAAACCAGCGACGAGCTAGAAAGTTAGTCTGAACGCTTAATAATTACACCACATTTTAAAACTCTTAGGCACCTCCAAAAATTTGGAAATTTTAGAGGAATATAGAGCAATGTTGAAAGATGATGATAATACCATTTTTTAAATTTACAAACAAAGGTATTATATTAAATTAATAGATTGACTTTTTCAATGTTTTTTAAATTGAAGTGAATGTCATTAAAAAGTTGCCCTGTGAGGAAGTTTTTTATTTTTAGGGCACGTGAATTTCGTCAGCGAGAAACTTTTAGATAAAGAGTTAAATTTATGTTTTTATTTATAACTTTTTTCAATTACGTTAGCGGTTTGTTCAGCAAGTTAGGTTGAATACTGGCAAATTATAGTATGTTCACAGCTCAAAATCCACGCGCGGCGCCGACATAGTATGTTCGCAGCTCAAATCGGCGCCGACACATCACAGCGGCAGGTGGATACGGCGGACATGCACTTTGTCTTCCTTTCCTGATTATTTATAATCTTTAGTGCCTTTGAATGCAATTTATTGTTTTTTAAGAATAATAATATTATTTACTACGTCAAAAAAGACATGAAAATATATTTTAACTTATTAACAGAATATAAAATAGTCAGCCATAAATAAACAAAGAAAGCTTGACTCTGCATGTCATAATAAAAGTTAACTGTTATATTATTATTTGCTAGATAGCACTAAATCCTCACCTTCTCTAAAATATATTTATACATATTTAAAAATTTTTAATCTGACGAATATTTTGTTAAAACTTAGTTTCTAATTTACATTTGGAATGTTGAGATTTAATTGTTCAAATGTTCATTGTATTAATCATCATCACTTTGTAAATTTGAGAAAAATGTGAATATTGACAATTTTATTGGTTGAAGGTTTTAAGATTAAAACGTGGTATCAGGATTAAAAATAGTTTATTTTACAATCAAACTGAATATCTAAACAATGTGACATCAATTCTTCTTAACATAACATTTTTTTTTTTTAATATGACAACTACAATGAATTTTCAGTCTTGCCACTGAAACACCATATAAAGGAAAACACCAATTGTCTATAATCAGTCTATAATCTTCTATTCTATGAAAAATAAACATTTAAATAAGCCAATGACTCTCGCCAGTAGGGTCACTCATGCCACCCGGCCGCCCAAGTCACTTCTCTATGTCCCGACCTAAACATGAATTGTTATCCGTGTAGTAGGAGGTGATATATTTCTTCATTACTTAAAATAAATGGTATCAGTTAACTGACACAAACTTTCTCCCAACTTACTGTAGTCAAAATAATATTTTTTTTAATCATTTATTTACTACTTTTTAGAACAAAACAAAAAAAATAATATTCTACCTACGTCAATCGTATAAAGAAATTATTGTCTCAGGCGGGATTCGATCGCGCGACCTTTGAATTAGTGGCCGTGCTCGCTACAGTTGTGCTACCTCGTACGGCCGTTGCCGCGATGCTAGATTGACAACATAAACTTGTTTATTTTTTTAACATTTCCCCATAATTATAAAACGCCGAAGTTTTGATAAAAGCGGGTGGTGTCATTTTGTTTGGCATCTTAAGCACTATAAATACTGAAAATTTGATCAAAATCGTTAGAGCCGTTTTTGAGAAATTTGCATTTTTGTCGTTTTTTATGGGTTTTTAGGGGTAAATTACCCTTAAAAATTAAAAATTCAAAAAAATGAAAAAAACGCCTGGAGATATTAGGGTTTAGTACCTACATACCAAATATCATGAAAATCGGACCAATAGTGTCCTCTCTGGTCGTGTATACATACTGACACACTGACAGACAGACACCACGTTAAAAACACTTTTTTGGGTTCAGGGAGGACCAAAACAAAAAATTCCACTAAAAATATTTTTGGGTTCAGGGAGCACCAACACAGATAATTGCACTAAACAACTTTTTGGGGTTCTGGGAGCACCAAAACAGATAATTCAACTGAAAATTCAAATTCGAACATTTTTACGAAAACAATACTTTCTCCATATACTACGTATAGGGTGGAGAAAGTAAAAGGAAAAAAGTAATGATTGAAAATTTGTATACACAATTTTCGGTTTGGGTACATTTTATAGCTTATGTTGGCCTAAACATTGATACGAAATACACCAGAAGAGTAAACAATAGAAATTTGCACGAAAAGATTTGTTTAAATGACATCAAAATCAGACTCGTATTGTTAAGAAAATTGCAATAAACAAAAATCAACAAATCTACACATTGTTCTTCTTTATAAATAGTTTACAATCTGCATTGTAATTCATTTTATGTAGGAACGTATATTAATTATTGCAACACAATTTGTTTACGTATGTAGTAACTAAGAATACTGTCAACCGATCGTGAATTTTGTCTTTTTAAAAGTTTCTACTATCCGCAATCAAAATTTTAATACTTCAAAAATGCTTCAACACAAACAATAAATAAAAGTGCTAATATATAAAAATTTGTATGAACTAAATGTGCAGCCGTCATAGATAGGTGAGTAAAAAATTTAGTCACATATCTCGGAATTTCACAAGATTTATTACGGTTGGAAGTAGAGCTTAGGTGTGAATCCTGATGAATCGGTATAAGCTAGACAACTCCTGTGTGCGTTAGAGATTTGTCGGGAAATGATTCAATTTAAATGAAGTAAAAATAACATTGTGTTTATAACTAAATATAATCTTTATGGTACAACGTATTATTTTAATAATGCTTGAATTTGTTAAATAAACACATTTTTCAAAGAATATAAATTTATTCGCGTTCAATTGGCAAAAACATGTTATTTGTGGCTGAGATACACGAATTAAGGAAGAGTGTTTTAGCAGACTGTCAACGGTTAAAAGTTTACACTAAATACGGTACTTGGATATTTTTAAATTATAATTTTGTGAAAGAAAACAAAATATTGCAAAATATTAAGTAATTAATGCCAATGCCAAGGCAATATATTCTTTTCCTTCTCGCCTAACCAGAAAAGCACACATAAAATATTTCATAACTAAACTTTAAACTTTAGTACTTTAAATGTGAATATAAGTTACTCTAACTTTAAGTAGAAGCTGTTTTAATTGCTAAGAATGGCGTTGTCTCAATACTATATGTTTTAGACTCTCGTAGGTTCGAATCCTGTGACGTTTCGTTTCCTAGCAACTGAAGATTCGTATACTCATAAGTTTAAGTATTTAATTCCCATCCAGAATATCTAACAATGGACATTCTTATATTGTGATATTCTTAATTTGTTTAGGTTCCTGCAGGAGAAAAAAATTCATATTAAACTAATTCTGTCACATTCATTTAAAAAAGTATACACATAATTATTGCTTGGTTGAACTCAAAACTAGGTAAACAGTTTACGGCCCAACTCACAGACGACGACGATTTTGAATTGGTGTGGAGTCAGCAAACCATTTAAAAGTATCAAGTCTGTCCCCACTTATTTTAATGCTTTGAAGTCATGTTAAAAAGATCGATGAAATAACCTACTGGAAGTACTTGTTGCGATAGCTAGGTACAACGGTTTTCAATTTGTTAGGCTATGTGAATATGCATAACTGATTATTGGTCACTTGAAGTTACAAGTTTAACTATTGGATCACAATAAACCAACTATGAGTTAGTTTGTGGTGTTAGTTATGGTGTACCAGGACCAAACTTCTTTGATACAAGTTGATACTAATAACTGCATAAATATATAGTCCTAAAGAGGACCAATGCTAACTAGGTTTCGGATGAAGATGCAGCGTAGAAAATAAACCAATAAAGTGCAATTCTCTATGCGCGTGCGCGTTGCTACCTTATTAATTATAATTTTTAAAACAATGATTTAATAGCAACAATGCACGTCATACTGCGCTTAACATCTGCTCAATAACAATTACCATGAAGCGAATAAGTTATACGTACATTGGTATGGATCAGAGAAATTCGATGATCGCTTCGTTGCACCGTGAACCCATGAACGGAAAACTTATTTTTCGAAATTTTTTCACAAAATACTGATTTTATATATTTATAAACATAATATGTACAAATGTGTTTGCATTCTAACTTTATATCCAATTTGGTCTAAATTTAATACACATGTTGGTTTCCTACCAGTTCGTTAGACAAAAATAACCAACAACCGGAAGCACGTTTTTGACAGGAACTAAAATGTTTTTGAAATTTCTCGTGCTATAATGAATCTTTTTTGAGGTTTTATCTAAAAACAACAAATATATAGGAGATTTTTATGCAGATTTTCTTATAGCCCATCAGATTTCTCCAAAATCGACTAAAACGTAAAATACCACAAAAGTAGTGGGAGGGCAGCTTCTGATCCGAGACCGAACAAAATTAATACAATTTAAAACATAATCAAATACATTTATTGTTTGAGGTGAGAAAGAAATACAAAACACAGTTAGTGTAAATTTTCTTGGTGTTATTGTGGACGAAAATTTGTATTGGAGATGTCACATTTCGAAGATTGCAGATTTCTGCTTGCTTTGTTCTCCAAATGGTTTCAAGGATTACCATCGTAAATACCATAAAATCATTTTACTCTGCATATGTATGTTCTTGACTGAGATATGGGGTAATCTTTTGGGGGAACTCAGTCGATGCTTTTAAAATTTTCCGTATTCAGAAACAAATAATTAATTTAAAATTTAATCAATCATGTAGACCTTCTTTTGAAAATTTTGGCTTTCTCATCTATTTATATATATGAAATGTTCGTGTTTATTAAAGCAAACCAGAGTATGTTCAAAGTAAATCAACATAACCATAAATATTAAAAAAAATAACGCTGTTCTCAATCACATAAGTTTAATTATCAAACACGTTTCAACGACAAAGTCGTCATCCTCAGTGATTCATGAGCTACAACTGACAGATTATAACTCCTTTTTTTAAATATAAATTCCTTCTCACTCGTCGAGCTCAAAGTGTATTTTATAATAACCATAAATACCTGATGAGGAAAAAGTGTTGCAATATCCTGTGCACAGATTGGAATTTTTAGAACGTATGGATTATTACTCTATTGTAAAATTATTTAATAAACTTCCGGAAAATATAAAAAAAGCTAAGTTGCTTCAAGAATTTTCGCGGATCAATCGGAGGATTCCGCTTGAGGCATGCTTTGTACTCAGTGGAGGAGTATAACCACTGCTCATAACCACTGCGTGCTTGGGAAGCATTTTGTACTCAGGACTACTACTCAGATAATTGATTAATATGAGATAACACGTACACATGGTTAATTGTGTCTTGATCTGTTTGTATTTAATAAAACTTCTATCTAGCGTTTTTGTTATATTGTATCTTGTTTGTATTGTGTGTCGTGCGTGAAGGTTGTATATGTATTTAAGGTGTGACAACTCAAACGTAGACTATAGCATTATTGCACTATTTATTTATACCACAAATTATGCAGATAAATTAAATGATGATAACAGACGAACGGCCGAAAGTTTGGCCGATGCGCGAAAAGCGAAGCAGTCCATAGCGTAATACGAAACCGCACGGTCAAGTTGCAAACTTGCAAAGCGAGTTTTTCTGCTGCGAGTTAAACGAAACAGCTCGTGAACTGCGGATAGAAGCTGAGGTGCAAACAAATTCTATACAAAATAGTATTATTTATACAAATATATTTCAGGCACAAATGCAGCGCCTTCGTGAACAGACCAATCGCCCAAATAGTTGGTTGAAACAAAGAAACGTATAAACTTAATTCGCTCAGCTTATGTCAGCGGTTTTGCTGGGTTGTAGAATTATTATTTTTTGTATAGTACGGAATCAAAACAAATAAAGTATACGAAAGAAACCACAGAACAGTGTGTAAACCGAAAGCGGCTATACCACATGCACTTAATGATCAAGTTTCGAATTTTGAGTTTCTAAAAAGTTATTAGCCTACTGTTAGTGGGAGCCGTTTTGCAAAGTCGCAAAGGTTAAACAATGAACAATAAATGAAATTTACTTAAAATAATGTATTTATATTATTAAAACAGTTGTATAATTTGGTCATTATTGATTGCTATTATCCTCTTAAAATTTGTTACATCCTACTTTTTATTACCATATACTTTATATTATTGTGCTTTATTTACAAAGCAGTAACAATATTTGCAATACAACACAATATACAATAGTTGCCCTTTATAATAATAGGTGTGTTGTAATTGTGGATACTTCCAAACTACGGTTTATTCTAAATCAATACCATAATGCAGTTATAGTAGGCTACTATTCCTACTTTTCTTTCTATTTTTCTTAAATGCATTTATTATAAATGCAACAGGTGAAACTGCCGACTCAGTGAACTCGCCGTTGCCATGGAAACGCTCGGAGATGACGTCTGAATTGGAAGGGAAACTCTCTCAACATACAATAATTAAATTATTCGATTACTTTTTCTTTTGATAGGTTTATTTAAATACGATTTGTTTCAATAAACTGTATTATTTCTCAATTGCATTACGTTTTAGAAATGTATTTATAGACCTTTAAAGTAGACTGAACCATTTATGTAGATATGCCATAACTTGTGTATTATATATTGTGATATTTTAATGTGACCTTTTAGTGTCTATATTGCCCATTGCAAAACAAGAACTTTAGGTACCATTAAAAATATGGGGTTGTTATCTGGAGGGATGCTGTCAAAGTTGCAAAGTGTAGGGAGGGGTTGCAGAGATATGAGATGTGGGCCACAAAGGAAGGACAGAGAGGATGCCAGGAGAAATATACAATCGAACAGTGGCAGAAAAGCTGGATTTCTCCAAATGAAGGTCCAGGAGGTTGGACAGGGAAGCTAATCCGTAATCTACGAACATGGACATCTAGACATTTCGGCGAGGTGGACTATTATATTACACAAGCCTTCATATGGCACGACGAGTTTGAAAGCTACCTCCCTAGATTCACATTATCACATTAGGGACAACCCAGGATGCCTCTATTGTGAAATGGAAGATACTGTGAAACACACTTTCCTCAGGTGTTCTAGAGAGGACAGAGAGGAGTTAAAGTTTGTAGTGGAGACGATTGGAGGGCGATGAACAAATTTGTGATATGTGTAGCCTACTGTATATTATAAGACATAATAATAATTGTGAGAGGATTCCGGTAATACCATAGATTTGACATGGAGATTTACAATTATATTGCTGATGTTACATTACAATAAGACAATGTATTTGAGGCGAAAGAGGTTTGTGAAAATTCATATAATTGCTTCAACAAACTTGTGTTGTGATTGGAATACTAGCAAATTTATTTGACAGATCTTGTAAATTTTTGGATTGAAACGAGGAAATTATATCTTTATCTTTAACAATTTGATATCTCGCTAACATTAAATTAATATTGCGCCATATGTTTCGAGAATCCTTCCCATTATACAAAACTTTTTAATACAAATCTGCAATAAAGAGAAGATTTAAAATATTTCACAGAACTACCAGTTCTAATTTGAAACTACCAGTTTAAAATTGGAATGAAATACACAATTTTTAAATATAATAAATATTATCTAAACAGATATCTAAATACATTAATTTGGTATAAATAGGTAATCTGAAATTATATTAGGACTTACAAGAAATATGATTTTTTTATAAATAAAGATATATTGCAAAAATATGAGTGTTTTTTTTATGTGGACAAAAGACTGGAAAGATTGCTCTAGTCTGAGTGGAGTTTGTAATTCAGTTTACAAGGACAACTTGACGCTTCCATTATGTCAGGAAATGTTTTCATATTAAGCCTTCTTTCAACTTGTTACTTTGTTACCACAAAATTAATGTTCGCAGTATTTTTTGTGAGTTTTAATTTTCGTTTTGATTTCAACTCACCTATAGGAGCAATATGTGCAAACTACACTTTAATCTATTGCTAGGAAACTTAAATTCTGTGAAACTTCCAGAAATAAAAGATTAAACAAATCAATATAATTATACCGCACTTATAAAACAAATCGTGTGGCAGCCCGAAACATTAACTATATTCCGAGAACCCAAGTGTTGAGTACAAATCCAGTGGTCTGAAAAGATAACTTCCAGGTAATTATTCAGCCAGGCTGACAAAATCCTGGTGTCAATCCCGCTGGAGAAACGAAGGAATGAACTTTTGTTGCGTAATTGTGCTACTAACTAAGAATTTACTGTATGACTAGCTGTTACCTGCGGCTTCGGTCGCAGATGTTATTGAATAAATAAAAGGACTATCGGGAAAATATTGTGCCTTCCCATTTCCCGCAGTTCCATGGCTCAAAAACGCACAGTGAATTTCGCCCAAATCGATCTATGAATCCCTTTTAGGCCTTCGTAAGTTATTAGCTATGCACCAATAAACGCTCAAAATTCCGTTTCCGCCAGTTTGTTACTCATTACCCCCGAACAAACATAAAAATTACAAATCAGGTTTTGATCGGTAGTTATCATCTATGAGTACATTTCACATTATTGCATACTGTTTTGATATATATTTAACGGTTAAACCAGCGTATACAGTAAATTAAAACACATACGATATTGTCAAAGTGCTAAGCTTATGATAAAACTCAGTTGTTTTATTTATAATGGGGTACGTTTTCAAAACCCCTAATTGATTCCATAATTTATAAATTGTTTTAATAGGAACCCTAAATATTTCCAGGATAAAACGTAGCCTAGATTAATCTCTAAAACGTCCTCTACATGCACATGCAAGTTTCGTCAAGCAGACAGACAGAGAGAAAGGCAAACAACGAACAAAAACATTTAGGTTTTAGTAAAGTGTGAATAACCATATGAGCTTAGAAAAGGGATTTATTTCATAATCATAGACAAACACTTCAATTTTATTTATACGTATAGATTATTCATAACGAAAGCAGAAAAATTATTTAACTATGGAATAATCTCCCACCCATATTAGAGGATTGGCCCATTTATTGCCGTATTATTAAACACGCCGTTGGGCATAACAATATCGAATTGCCTAGTATCTTATAATTACCAAGTATTAGTTATTATTAATTACTATTTTAGTCTCATTATAAGCTGACTGGACCATTGGGTAACGATATCTTAGCGATTCGGGGCACCAGTTTACTGGCGATTCAAAGGCAAATCTCGACAGTTAAGGATAATAATAACAACATAATATTTAGGCCTACGTACAATAGTGTTGTGTTTACTGTGTTGGTATAGGATGCCGGATTGAACAAACCCATTATTACACATAACTTAACTATTTTTGAAGAGAAAACTTCTTTAGGCGCGTTGGGCACATTTTTGCATGGAGAAACATTATCGCACTCACATCACCGTCATCGTCATCACCCGGACACACTTTTTTTAAAGGCTCTATCGCATTTCCTCAATATTTAAGGTTCCGTCGCATTTCCGCAAATATTTAAAACTAGCTGGCCCGACCCGGCTTTGCACGAATAGACAAATCAAAGTTAAATGTATATTAACAGAAAATATATTATATCAATAAATATATTACGCTATGTATTTCTTATTTGGATTTTTAGTAACTATGACCCCCCCCCCCAAACCTCCCCTAAAATTTCGATTTTTTTATAAACTATTTCTTAGCGAGCACCTATAAGGCCCTAGAGGAAGCTGCATACCAAATTTCATTCCATCCGTTCAATGGTTTTAGAGAAATCGTGATTTTGTAACTTTGACCCCCCCCCCTACCCCAAAGCCCCCTAAAATTTCGAATTTTTTAAAACCCTTTCTTAGCGAGCATCTATGGCCCTAGAGGAAGATACATACCAAATTTCATTCCAATCCGTTCGGTAGGTTTTGATAAATCGTGATTTAGTAAATTTCACCCCTAAAACCCCCACCCCCTTAAAATTTCGAATTTTCGGAAACACTTTCTTAGTGCGCGTCTAGAGCCTATAAAGAGTATTACTACCAAATTTCATGTTTGTAGGCCTCGTGGTTTTGGAGAAACTGTGATGAGTTAATTTTATTTGGCTTTTATAAGTATAGACTACGCCGCATCTCCGCAATTATTTAAAACACAGTCGCATCCCCGCAATTATGTAAGGCTCCATCGCATTTCCGCAATTGTGTAAGGTTCCATCGCATCTCCACAAATATTTAAGACTATACGTAGCATCTCCGCAATTATTTAAGACACAGTTGCATTCCCGAATTTATTTAAGGCTCCGACGCATATTTTTAAGGCTCCATTACAACATTACTACATTAATTGTTTTTAAATACTTCTTAATAACCCAAAAATAAAGTTAATTATATGAAGCTAAAATGTTTTCACTTCTGACGGCAGGACCACAACTGCCAGTTATTATTTTCTTTCATCATATTGTTTTGACACTTACACCATCATATAGCAAATCAAAAGGGCTACAAAAAAAAAAGTGTCTTGAACTTTTTTTTAATATACGGTTTTGAGTAATTTAGGTTTGAAATGTTCAAACAGCCGTCATTTCAAAACGCATAATTGGATATAATCACTTATTTTTCTTGAGATAGATCATTGTTAGGTTAAACTTCATGCCAAGTTTGAACACAATCAGTCAAACATTTCTCGAGATATGAATCATCTTGTAAAAAACAAACTGGAGGATATCTGGGAAACGAAGCGTTTTCGGGCCTATGTTTATATGTACTTTTTAAATTTTTTGCTTATTTATTGAAGGCAGATAATTATATAACAAACATACATGTTACGACTAATTATATAGTACAAGCTGTATTAGATGGACCTCATAAACAACACTACTGTATAGTATAGTCATAACAAATCAGCAGCAAAGAAAGACATGTTAGAGAGATCCAGTCTGACATTAAAACTTCCTTAATAGTTGTTGTCACATACTTCCCGCTATTAAACTAGCTCAAAGACTTATTTCGAACTTAGCGTCAGAAAGTTTGTAATCTATGTCTAATTGCTTTCATGGCTTAGAATACTTCAAATGGGTATGTTTTTTTTCCTAAAACTCATTTTATTATAATTGTTTATAATGTTAAGTTTAATTTTTCATTTAACTTTATCCTTTAAGTTGCCTTTTTTATTATACATTTGCTATCGTACTTTAAAATATATAACAATGCGCAACCTTTTAAATTGATATTAAGTAATAATGTTTTTATAAATATTATAGAATTTCACACCCTTAGACGTTTACTTCCTAACTGGACAAGTAAATAAAAAACAATTATTGTAAATTATTGTATAAAAACTAGGCTAATAGCTACAAAGGGCAGTAGAAGTGAAAATCTATTTAAAATATGCACTAAAATTTAATATACAAATACAATACAAAACAACACTGCAAAAAACTAATACATGAAACTGATGTTATTATTTCACTTATTTGATTTAAATTTGTAAATAAAAGATGCATTGGAAGATGAAATTACAAACAATAACTGTTCAAAATTATCTGTTTAATTAAGTAGGCTATTTAGTAAATATATCCTTGTGTTTATAACTTCGGCCAATATGTTAGTAGAAAGTAAAGAAAGTTGTTGGAGCATTATCGGAATTAGTTTACTTTTGAAATCACTGAAAATCTAAAATACCTACTAAGAGCTGATTTAATGTTTTATTTTTGGTTCAGTTCCACTGTGAAATACGTGATAGTATTTTATTTGTTAAAGTTCTCATATAAGATATTGGGACATTTAACTTGACCAAGGAACATTTATCCACAAAACTAATCTTGCAATGGAGATTTAAGGGAAACCCATGTATTTTACTAGGGGCTCCGCCTCTGCTCACTCCGCTCACAAACCCAGGGGCGGTGACTCATAGCGAAGCCATTACAATCGGATTATTTTATACTCTGATATGATTTCAATTAAATGACGACTGATTATTGCAGAAGCACTTTGATCTAATTAGGGCGGGGAGGACAACGGTAACTTAAACATAATGTAGGACAGAGATCAAAATAGACAATATGCAACACCGCAACACCTTATATTGGACTTATAACACAGTAAGCCTGTTTAATCTAATAAAAACTGTTAGTTGTGAAGAACCTGATTCTAAATTTTGAAAGTTTGTTCCTATGGTAATAAATTTACTGTCAATAAATCTGTGTTTGTTCA
>JAGFPH010000575.1:189602-224936 GCA_018207615.1 Philaenus spumarius
GTAAGAGGTCATTTACGTCTTGCTAATTTTGAATTATTATTATTATTTTTTTTTTAATAGGAAATTTCGATTATGTAGCCTTAATTATTATTGTTCACTTATATTAATTACGATAACAGATGATTTATATTTATAAGAAATGTGTTTGGTTTTCGAGTTACTTATTTTGATTTGTTTTGACGCTTTACTCTAAAGTGGTCTTGCTTTGTGTTGTAGTTGAAATTAAATGCATTATCTATCCAGCTTTATTTTTGATATAATGTCATTGATTTCTAATTAATTATTATATTAGACTATTATTATTTAATTAAACCATAATTTAGGTGTTTTTACTTTAAATATGTTTATACTGTTTGTAATTTGATTATTTTTGTTAACTGTGCATATTGTAAGGGCACATAGTTAATGTACAACATAACAGACGGGACTGCGGGGATATTTTGTATAAAGACTTTTCCGGTTTGGAGCTAAATGATGAAATAGACAGTTTTAATAACATTGAATGCACTGAATATCAAGATAGTTTAGAATTTTCAAAATTTTTCGCACAGAACAACAATGTCAAATTAAAAATTTTTCACATGAATATTAGAAGCCATTTGAAGAATTTTGAAAATTTATTAATCTATTTAAGTACTCTTAAAATAGATTTTGACTTAATAATATTAACAGAGGCTTGGGTTGGCGAGGACACGGATTTCTTAGTTTTGGAATGGTTTGAATTGTTCAGAACAATTAGAAAGGTAAATAGGAGTGACGGTACCGTTATCTATGCCAATAAAAGATTGTCTGTGACAGGGGCAGAGGTCGTATTGGGAAGCGTTTATGGGTTATCTATTGAGTTTACTTTTTACAATAAACAATTTAATATTCTTGCTCTCTATAGGACTCATGACAGTAGCATTACGGACCTTATTGACGGACTTGAAAAGCTTTATAGTGGTACTAATAAAGATAAAAGTTATATATGTTTGGGTGATATGAATATTAATTTACTTAAACCCGATGGCAATGTAGAACGTTACTTGAGTGTTATGACAGAGACAGGGTTTGTTAGTGCAATAAATGTTCCGACTAGAGTGACGTCATACGGCCAGACTTGTATTGACCATATTTTTGTAAAGCATTCTTGTTATAATGATGTACGATCAGCTGTGATTCACACAAGCATAACGGACCATTTTAGTGTCGCGTTGGAAATACAGTTCCCGACAACCAATCATACAGCGAAACATATCGGGCCAAATTTCTGCATCGATAAATCGGTATTTAAAACGGTTATGAGAGAACAATCGTGGAGTACAGTTATTGCCGAAACTGATCTAAACAATAGTTGTAATTGTTTTATTGATATTATAAACCGTAGTATTAAAAAATCTGAACGCGTCATTTTAAACTCAAATACTAGATTTTTTAAAATTAAACCGTGGATAACACTTGGACTAATAAGATCGATTCGTAAAAGAGATAAGTTAAGTAAGATGGTAATTAAACAGCCCTTTAATACTGATCTTAAAAGATATTTCAAAAGTTATAAAAATAAACTTTCAAACATTATAAAGTTTACTAAAAACTTATATTACAGGAATAAGATAAATGAAAATATAAATAACCCTAAGGTTTTTTGGCAAACGGTGAATGAAATTTCGGGTAACAAAAGGAAGAAAGAAACCTTCCCAGTTGGACAATTTTCAAAGGGTGCTGTTATGAGTCCGAACATATGTAAAGACATTGCAAGTAACTTTAACGACTTTTTTGCCACGGTAGGTCATAATTTGGCTATAGTTATTGACTCTAGTGGTACTCCGGTAATAAATGACGTCGACTTCAGGGCTAAAGGAGTGTTTAGGATTAATTTTGTTGATGAAAATACCATTTTGCAATATATTAGTAAACTTCGAGGTGGGTCTGCTCCTGGATATGATGGGATGTCAGCATCACTTTTAAAAAGCAACTGTAATTTTCTTGTAAAGCCCCTTCATCATATCATAAATTTAAGTATTGAGTCGGGTAAGTTTCCAGAAGCTTTTAAATTGGCGAAGGTTGTTCCCCTATATAAGGCTGGAGATCTGAAGGATTTAGGTAATTTTCGTCCTATCTCTATGCTCAGCGTGTTTTCCAAAATAATTGAAAAAATTGTAAAAGATCAATTAGTGTCATACTTAAATGCTAATAATCTCTTGTCTGCGTGCCAGTATGGATTTAGAAGGGACACCAATATTTCAAATGCTTTATTTGATTTAAATAGAAATATTAATGAGGGGATCAATGGTAATAGGAAAAGTATTATAGTTTTCTTGGATTTAGCTAAAGCATTCGATTCGGTAGATAGACAAATATTGCTCAATAAATTGGACTTAATCGGGGTTCGTGGTAATGCGTACTTGTGGTTCGAAAGCTATTTGTCCAACAGGAAACAAATGGTGTCAGTGTGTGGAGTAAATAGTGAACCTCAGCCAGTGGAATATGGCGTCATTCAGGGGTCGACGTTAGGACCCATTCTTTTTTTAATTTATATAAATAATTTGTCTAAAATCAATATAGACGGGAAATTTTACCTATTTCCGGACGATACGGCTATCTTATTCGAAGGTAATAGTTGGGAAGAAGTACACGGGAAGGTTTTAAGGGATTTGTCGATAATGAAAAAGTGGTTTGATCAAAATTGTTTAACACTTAACATATCTAAAACAAAGTTCCTTCCTATAGCCCTTAGGTCCAATAGTGATTGTCCCTACGAAAGCATTAAGTTGCATTCGTGTGGGAATTACTTAAGTGAGTACTGTGCCTGTAGAGACATTGATAGAGTTGACACTTACAAATACTTAGGTGTCCTGTTTGATAAACGTTTAAATTGGTCTGCTCATGTTGACTATTTGAGTCGAAAAATTAGAAAGTTAATTTATGTTTTTAAAAATTTAAATGAAATATTATATTTTTGTGAAATAAGACAGTTGTACTTTGCATATTGTCAATCTTTGCTTTTGGGGGGGATAATAGTTTGGGGATGTGCCTGTAAATCCATTCTGGCCCCTTTAGATGTTGTTCAGAGATCAGTTATGAAAATGGCGCTGGGTAAACCAAAACGACACCCATCTGAAGAGCTGTTTAACCTTTTTAACGTATTTAATATCAGACAACTTTTTATAAAAACTCTCTTAACTTTTTTGCATAAGAATTCAAATTCCATTTTGTCCATTCTGAACCATTCACATTTTACACGGCATTCTCAAACAGTGGGTATAAGGACAGATAGGCTTTATAAATCTGTATCCACCACAAATTCGTACTATGTATCACAGATCCTTTTTCGTAACATTCCAAGAAACTTGAGATTATTTAGTAATTATGAAATTAAGGTTTATAAAAGGCAAATTACTTTATGGTTGCGGGAAGTAGGTAGAGACTATTGTGAGTCCGCAATTTCATCGGAGTACGCATAGTGTTTTGTTTACATGGATATTGTGTGGTGTCACTGAAGTGACGTTGTTGTTCTGATGCTGATCTTATTTATTATTTTTTACACTAAACAAATTTTGTTTTTTTTTCTCTCTTTTATTATCATAAATTACATTTTATGTTGTGCACGACTCGTGTCCACGCACAGGCCTCGTGCCTATGTGGGCACTATTCCATAGTATTATATTTGTTGTAACTTTGTATTTGTGAAATTTGTTATATGGAAGTAAATAAATAAAAATAAAAAATAAAAAAATAAACTTAAAATTTATTAGTTTTAAAATTTTACATTTTTATGACGATTTTCACTGTTAACTTTCTCTTTTATTATTTTCTATTATGTTATTTTAAAATTGTTTACAAATTCTAGGTGAGGCATTCTATCACTCCCTGTGGAAAGTTTATGTATGTCGTGAGATGTATTACAAAAGTGTTAAACATTACAAAGTATGTTTTTCTTCAAAACGTGTGAATGTTAATAAAGAATTTTAGACTACAATGGATGACATCAATCAGGAAATTCCATTCCAGAAGTCTGCAGAGAGGTTTTGATAGAATATTGAACATATGTAGTTGGCAGTGAAGTTTGATTTGACATCCGGAGACTGATGTCTGTCTGTTTTGTAGCAAACACTATGTGATGTGAAATATAAGATTATTTTATGTTTTCGAAATGAAAATACACCTGTTATATTGCAAAGTTTATGAAACTGTACAAACACATTAGTTTAATCTGACAAAACTTGAACACAGAATCGCACAACTAATACGTTTATTAATTCAAACGTGTTTCGTCAACAAAGTCGCCATTTTCAGTGATGCACAAGCTACAACAATCAAACTATAACTAACCTAATATTCATGAACAGTATACATACAAGACTAAAAGGGGAGCGCCTTAAAACTACGTTACATCAGTTACGAGCTAAAGAACATTTTTCTCATTTAAAGTACAATAGGCCAAATAAATCTGCTATGGCTAATCTTTGTTTAGATGAAAACCATCATTTTAAAATAGAATACTCTGTACTACTGAAAATTTAACTAAACTTAACTAAATAGATGCTTGGGAAATTTGTTATACTAACGAATGTCGTCAAATAATTATAAATAATGAATTAATATTAATGTAAAAATAATAATTCCTACTATATCGATCACTTATTTAATTAAATACATTATTTTTTTCGTTACCATCGGTGGTCCTGTTTTCGTCAATCCTAGACTGAACGCAGTTTCAGCCTCCCAGGGTTATTTTCAAAGTCTTGCTGTTACACGTATTACTACACACCACACTAATAACACTAAACACATTTTTAACATAAATTATTACACTTTCGTGGTCGTCAAATTATTAAAACATAATCATTTTACATGACTATGACGACTTCGATTTTGAAAGCGTTTGAGTTAATAAAAGTATTACTTGAGAGATTCTGTGTTAAGTGGGAGCTACGGCACACAATATATTTAACTGACAGTCATATATATTATTATAGACTAGAGGCTTCGCCCCAACGGCGACCCATGGCGAAGTCAATTCAAACAGATTATACTGTACTCTGATATTTTACATTGTGCAATGACCTACGCTTAGCTAATGTGAGACAGATATCGAAATAAACTCAAACATCCCCAATAATTCTAACTGGGAGTAGTTAATTACACTATTAATACTTAAATAGTCAATAATCAACATTTCAAACATTACCAACTGAAGGAAACAGTGCAATATGTTACACCAGATGTTCGATTTATAATACAGCAAACCTTTTGTTTGCTTTTACACTAACTAAAAAACTGTTAGTTGTGAAGAATAATTGCCTGATTCTAAATTCGCCGTGTTGGTTGCTATAATAATACATGTAAATGCTTTTAATAAATTGGTTTGGCTCAGTATAAGCTTAACCTAAAATGATATTGTTTTTGGTCCAATCAGAAAATATATTTGAATTGAATTTTAATATAGCCAGCTTTTACATTTTTTTATATATATTTCTTAACCTTACCTACAAAAGGTGATCGTTGTGAAGAACAATGAACTGATTCTAAATTTGCTAAGATGGTTGCTATGGTAATAAATGTAAACAAACCTGTGTTGCAAACTGTTTTAGCTGTTTTATATGTCATAGGACTGGGAGTGAATACCCAAATTTGTACTATTTTTACGATTTAAAATACATATTTTGCAAATTTTTTCGGAAACCAGACAAAAAGATAACTAAACAAGCATTCCGGTAAGAACGCGTAGGAGTAAGAAAGTAATGTAATACATTCTTACTTTTACTATTCAGTGATTTATTTAAAAAAAACAAAAAACACAGGATTAAACAGGAGTGCCTATTTAATCTAGAAGACAATGAATGATAAACACTGAGGAATAACTGTTGAGTTGAATCTTAAAAAATTCACGCATACGTCATTTCTTTTACATAATGTATTATAGAGCTCAATATATGCATCCAAAATCACAATACAAAATGTAGTTAATTACAATACAATAATTACTGTTTGCACATAGTGTCCTGTGTAAATAGTATAGCACAGTTTGTATTTGAGGTATAGTGAAATGTAAACGGAAATAACTGTAGCGGAAACCTTCATCAACTGTCTTGGCTGCCTTCCTCGTGTTCATGTGACTTGGTTAAGCTAAACCTCTCGCGTCCACATGACTTACAATTAATTAAAGTTGTTACCCTTTAAACTAGATCAATGAAGTCAGGTACGCAACTTATAGATATATTATATAACTTAATTAACTAATTCAGAAATAAAACCGTTGATACAAAAAAATAAAAAAAAAACTTATCAATTTCAATAAACCGAAAATTTATTTTTATAATTTGCTATTTAAAATTGTGTGATAATTGTATTGAATATAATAATGCATTGCATTTAATCTTATATTATATGTCACTGTGCTAAAAGTAGCCTATTGTTTCGTATATATAAAAGTCATGTTATTACTTGCAATGTATCCTCTAAAAGTCCCAACTGTTTGTGTTTGTATATATTTGATATACATAATATTTTCCATTGAATTTGTGAAGAATATTTTCAGTTAAGCTTTATATTTTGTATTGTATATATACATATTTATGTTTCTTTATTTGCCATGAAGTGGAGTAATGCATATTTATGTTTTCTATCTGTCAATGTTTTGTGATTAATTTCAATTTATCTTATAAATAAACGTTTTTACTTTGCATTGATGGCGTAGGCTTCAATTTTTTTAAATATGGCTGTTTTTGTTTTATCATTTGTAGGTAATGTGTTTGGAAAATTTAATTACAATAAGCTCTTTTGAGAGAGATTGGAATGTCCTAAAAACTTCTTTATAGAAACAAGACACACACATGTCGCCATTTAAATTATACTTCCAACCATCCTAATTCCGTCAGGGAAGGAACAGTTCACCCCTTATATTACTACTTGATGCGTTGATGGAGCCTATCATATTTGTTGTTCTGATAAAAACAGTTGAAACAGTGAACTAACTCACATATCCATTATTTCTAAATTAATGTAAAAGAGCGAGAAATAGTAAAAATAAAGAGCATAAAGATGAAAATAACCCTCTAACATACATTACAATCCCATGTGTCTAGGGATTTTCGGAAAAAGTTATGTACGTAGCCAGAGAAAATATGAAATGTATACAGTTTTTAAAACAAAAAACATTATTAGGCAACATCTCGTCCAAACTAACCCTAACAATCTGTATTTAAAGTATTAACAATGTGAATGTGATTGACAATATATTGGCGAAACAAAAAGACCTCTAAACATTAGAATAAAAGAACATAGAAGTAACCTTCGGTTAGGCATAATCAATAAATCATAAATTACAGAACATATATCTGGTCCGAAAATCACAAATTAATTCAATTGGGAAGAGGCAAAATCACACAAAGGAAAAATAACGAAAGATAATATTGAAGCTTCGTACACAAAGCTAGCGGACAATCCTATCAGCCAAACAAGCATGGAAGTAAGGCCATTATGCCTCACATTATATACAAAAAAACTAAAACTAGATTATAATATCCCTTCCCACAGGGGTGTCAAAGATACGGCCCGCGATCGCATGTGTCACAGAAAGAAGAAACATGTGTTTTAGAGGTTTTAGACTTCACTTGATTCCTCTACGTAAGTTTTAAAATGCGCACCCTACATTTATAAGTAATTTCAAAGGCAGCGCGTGCCTAAATAAGCGAGAGATTCTTAGTTAATTTTATTTAATAGACAAATCTGTAACTACTATTTAATATCTCTCTCTAGTTCAAAGCTTTTACACCCGTATAGGCAATTTCGTTTCAGTTAGCCTACATAACGTGCATTTCTTCTAAATGCCCCACTCCATTGTCTAGGCGCCAAACAAACAATAGAAAACATGTTCTAGCAGAGGCTACATATCATAAAACAATGAATTCCTAGCCTACACTATTCCGCCCCATTTCCCGCCTTTTGCCTGTTTAGTTGTCAACTTTGCAGTTGTTGGTTCATTGTCATTGTGTTATGTGGCGCTAAATGTTAAGAAGTTAAGTGTTTGAATGTAAGTTTGTTTGTGAAAGGTGTAGTGGTGTTATATATGTAATTAATTGGTGTTTAACTTGTGTATTTTAAATGTATGTTTCTTAAATATTTCAATATAATTACTTATTTGTGTATCAAATAAAGTGAAAACGTATACTTTAATAACCTGAAAACTAAAATCCTCATGTAGGCCTATTTGTGTTATAGTAAGATTTTGTAATTGTACGATATTTTTCTCTGAAATACTATAATTCTCAACCACTGGTACGATATTTACGTGTACAAATCTGACAACACTGCGTCGGCGCGACATAAGTCTGTTGAGTCGAGTAATCGAAGCGATACGGTCGGAGAAGGATTGTAGTTATCTATAGTTGCGGAAAACCTAACTCTGAACCAAGAAAAGGTTAGGGTCTTCCGTCCACCCAACCCTAATTAGTGACGCTTGGCTGCACTCAATGAGAACAAGTACTAGGTACCTAATACCAAAAAGTCAGTTAAATTGTTGACCAAAATTATTAAAAACCATTATCATATTACGTTTTGTACTTAAATTTCGATAATTTTTATACTAAATTTGATGTAAATCGGATAATTTTGACCAACTTGTACCGCCAAACTAGTTTTTCTTTTTTAAACAAACTTTGAGTGAACAGTGGAACTAAAGTACAATTCATATAAAACGTGAGCATATCGAGGGACAAAAAATACTCTATGTATTTACTCTATGTATGTTGCCTAATTAGGGTCGGGTGGGCGGAAGACCCTAACCTTTTCTTGGTTCAGAGTTAGGTTGTCCGCAACTATAGTTGTACTGCGAAGTAGTGATTGTGAAGTCTATTGATTGTGAAAGCACTGTGCATTTGTTTGTGTCGTGCACGTACGATATCCATAATTGTTGTGTCGAGTTCCATAATTGTTACGAGTTTGGCATAATCAAAAACGTAAAGATGATAGTGAGTGCAGAGTTTTTCAGTCTAAATGGGAAATTGCATATTTTTTCATAGAATGGAAAGGTAAACCTCTGTGTTTGATTTGCAATCAAACAGTTGCTGTTTGTAAGGAGTTTAACTTGAAGATACACTATGATACGAATCATAAATCAAAATTTGATTGTTACACTGAAAAAATAAGAATGGACACATTGTCATCTTTAAAATCTAAACTTCAAGGTCAACAATCGATGTTTACTAAAGCTAATACTGAGAGCGAAGATGCCCTGAAATCAAGGTTAACGCTCTTACATTTTATACACAATATTTCAAGAGTTCGGATAACTACCCGGAATTAAAAAAGCATGCAGCACGCATTCTGTGCATGTTAGGTAGTACCTATTTATGTGAGCAGATGTTTTCCGTCATGAAAATAAATAAGAAGAAACATAGCACAAGACTTACGAATAAACATCTCCAATCAATTCTTAAAATAATTACAACGAATATGATACCTGACATCAATGAACTTGTGAAAAACAAGAGAAGTCAAGTATCTGGATCTTCAAGCTCAAAATAATTACCCTCTTTTATAACTTTGATATGATTTTTAACAACCGTGTATTACTATATACTAATTAATTAAATAAATTAAATGTTATAATAATTCAGTACAGAACATTTTTTTATTTGAATCTGGCCCGCCTATACATTCTAAATTTAATATATGGCCCTCTGCAAAATTGAGTTTGACACCACTAGGGCTAATAAAAAAACAAGCTGAACATTTACCTGTTGAATTTCCACTATTAGCTCGGTCACGGGCTTGGAAACTAAACTTAACGAACAAGGTCACTCCTACGACACCCGGGAGTGTTTTTCTGACCATGGTCTTTCAAAACAATTTGTGGTTGTGTTTTCTGTGTTTGTCATATTGTGTGTTTTTCCCTCTTAACTGTCTTCTTAGTTTCAGCTCTGAGATGTACTAAGTAGATGTTTAAGGTTAACGATATATTTTAATTTTACATTTTTTTCCTTAACATAGGCCTAGATCTTTAGGTTTAGTCACATGTTAACGAGAGTTGATTCATATTCCCGAAACTTCGTGAATTGATTTCAGCACACAAATGATGAAAAATAACAGAATAATCTACATAATAAAAATGAATTTCTGTTCCTTTGTAAGGGCATCACTTGAGAACGGCTGGACCAATTAGGCCATTTTGTATTTTAAAATGTTCGTAATAGTCCGAACTAGGTTTTTATATAGAGACAAATTCGAAAAGTTTCCCGAAAAAGTTTCAAGTTTGGAAAAAACTAAACGGCCCCTTTTGCATGGACTCAAGTCTATAGTGCACAAAAACAGCTGTTCGTATGAAAAGCAACACGCCATGTGTGATTACATTCATTACCATAGCAACATTACTTAGCAAATTTGAAGAGTATTACTGCCCTGTTAAGCCAGGCCAGTAACTGCAAAATATGAAAATGGTGGAAATCGAGAATCCTAAGTTTTTGTTCGTTTATTTTTTATGAGATAAAGCTGTTATAATTTTTTTATGTATAACATACTAATCCAGGTAATTAGATTATAAATCTGCATTTATTTTACCTAGTTTACACATATTTTGTATTTTTATTTTCAGTTACTGCTGTTATTACCTATCTTTACTAAATTAACTTGTACTCTTTCTCCCTTGTTTAATTTTGAAGTACATTGTGGTTGTATGGCTTGGTTCTTGTCAGAGATTCTAGGTTTCAGTAAGTCAAGTTTAGTTCTGATATTACGTCCTAGAAACTGTTCAGAAGGAGTTTTACCATTGTTTAAAGGAGTTGCCCTATACTTGAACAAAATGGCATTCAAGGACTGATAGAGTGGTAACTTTTCTTTGTCCATAGCTTTTAACTTCTGCTTTATGGTCTGGACATAACGTTCAGCTTGTCCATTCGTACTAGGGTGGCCTGGAGCAATAAAACGTTGTCGTATACCATTTCTGTTACAGAAGTCTTTGAAGTCTGAGGATGTAAAAACCGTGGCGTTATCGCTAACAAGAATTTCAGGTAGCCCATTTCTTGAAAACACTTCGTTTAGCATTTCGATTGTAGATGCTGTTGTTGGGTAGGACATCTTCATCTTTACTTCAGGCCATTTTGATTTTGCATCCACTAAAATCAAAAAGTGACATCCCTTGAATGGTCCTGCATAGTCCAAATGAACTCGCTGCCAGTTATTCACAGGTTCGTCCCAAACATGTAAGGGTGCTTTTACTGGATTTGTTTTGATGTCACAGCAAGCTTTGCAACTGTTCACTGTACTTTCGATATCTCTGTCGATATTCTTCCAATAGCAGAACCTGCGAGCAAGGGCTTTCATCTTGACAATACCGACATGTGTTTCATGAAGTTGAGATAATACTTGGGGTTGTAGTTGTGAAGGAATAACAACCCTCTGACCTCTGAAGATTGCTCCTTTGTGAAGGTTAAACTCACTATTACGTTCCTTTCCAGACATCAAATTCCTCTTCAACTGAGATAGTAGCTGATCTTCATCAGTTTTCTGAACAATAAGTTCATGGGTAATTGTCGAGGTTGAAATGATATTTATTGTTTGTTTGTTCATTTCTGTTTCATCGTCATCCTGCGAAGGTTTGATTGCCAATGGGGATCTTGAAAGATAATCTGCATTTCCATGATTTTCTGATCTTCTGTGCTCCACTACGTAATCAAAACCAGATAAAAATGTTGCATAACGAAGTAGACGTGAAGCTGTTGTCGCTGGTAGTGCTTTGCTCGGATTAAAGATTGTTTGGAGGGGCTTGTTGTCTACAATAAGTTTAAATTTTCTACCAAACAAATACTGGTAGAATTTATTGAACGACCAGAAAACTGCGGTGGCCTCCTTATCTAGCTGAGAGTAGCTTTTCTCCGCTGCTGATAGAGATCTAGAAATAAAAGCAATAGGATGTTCTTCGCCATGAATAGTGTGCGACAGTACTCCAGATAGGCCCACAGGACTTGCATCTGTTGCTAGCGTTAAGGGTAATTTCGGGTCGTAGGGAATAAGAACCCGTTCACTCGAGATTTCTTTCTTTATTCTTTTGAATGCAGATTCACACTGTGCTGTCCAGCTGAACTTAGAATTTCTTCTCAAGAGTTGATTCAAAGGTTGAAGAATAGTTGCCGCATCAGGTAAGAACTTCGAGTAGTATGTAGTGAGGCCAAGGAAACATCGCAATCCTTCAACATTAGTTGGACGAGGAGCTTCTTCAATAGCTTTAATTTTGTCTGGAGATTTGAGTAATCCCTTGGAACTGATAACATGTCCAAGGTACTTAATTTCCTATTTGAAAAACTGACATTTTTCAATGTTTATGTGTAAATTCAAACTTTTTAATCGTTGTAGACATTTGATTAGTCTTTCTCGGCACTCTTTCACTGTCGATCCTTGTATGATGATGTCATCGAAGTAGGCAGCTGTACCTTCCAGATCGCAGATTGCGTCATCCATGAACTTTTGGAATTCATTTGGAGCAGTTTTGACACCAAATGCAAGACGATTCATTTGATAGGTCCCTTTATGAGAAGAAAAAGTCTGAAGTATTTTACTGCTGTCATCAACTTGTAAGTGAAGATATGCCTTATGTATGTCAAGCGTGCAGAAATATCTTCCTCCTTTCATTTTATTGAATATTTCCTCGATCCTAGGAATTGGGTACCTTGCATCTATTAGTTGGGGATTTAGAGTCAACTTAAAATCGATGCATAGTCTAACATCTCCGTTTGGCTTCGGAACGACAACCAGGGGAGAGCCCCATTCTGAGTGTTGTACCTTTGTTATCACTCCCTGTTCTTCTAAACTATCAAGTTCCTTCTCCACTTTTTCTTTAAGCGCATATGGTACTGGTCGGGCTTTAGAGAACACTGGTAAAATAGACTCTTTAGTTTTTAATGTACATTGATAGTTTGGAATGATGCCTACTTTACTTTGGAAAACATCTTTGTATGTTCCACAAATTTCTTTCTTAATTTCTTCAACATTGTAAGTTTCCACAGAGCTAGAGTTCTCTACCTTGTTTATACTAATATTAAGGTGTCTTATCCATGCGCGGCCCAAGATCGGTGAAGATGGTGTCTCGACAACAAAAAGTTCCTCAACAGACTTAATATTATTGTATTCGACTGGCACTTTCACTAACCCTAATGGGACAAACCCTTCGCCAGTGTAAGTTCGGAAACGTATGTTAGTCTTTTGGAGGTTTAGATTTAAATTAAGATCCTCAAATTCATGTTTACCTATTAAGCTAACCGGACTTCCAGAATCTATTTCAAAGTATTTTATTTTTGAACCAACTTTGATAGGGACCATGAACTTTGAACAGTCATTAGCGTTTGAAAAAGTGTTGTGATGTATACCAATTACTTTATTTATAAGATCGTCATTTACATAGTCCGTATGCATTTCTGAAGTTTCATAACATTCTGGCTCCTTACCCTCAACATGTCTAACGTTGGTTTTGTAATTTTTACTGGGTTTTTGTTTTCCCATTAGTGTTTGCATACATTAGCCACGTGACCAGAACGCCCACAAGAATTGCATTTAAGTGATGATCTATTACGTTTACATTCGTTAGCTAAGTGATTGTTGTATCCACATCTGAGACATAGCCCATCCAGGCCAAGCGTTTGTAAGTCAGTTGAAGACCGGGATCGTGTTTTATCCCTATACTTTGAGCTCAGAGAAATAGATTGATTTGGTTTAGATAGTTTATTAACTTCATTTGAGAAATTAGAAGCCGAAATTTCTTTGTTGCCTTGCTGAGAGGCTTCCAAAGCCAATGCAATTTCACATGCCCTGTCAAAAGTAAGAGACTTCTCTTGTAACAATTTTTCTCTTATGTACGAATCACTTAACCCTCGAATGAATTGAGCACGCAAAAACTGATTTGCATTTGATTTGCCACAATTAATATTTTCACAAGTGAAGTTGCATGTAATTGTGAGATTACGCAGGGCTGCTACGAAATCTGCTACAGATTCCCCGGAAGATTGAGTTTGACAAAAGAATTTGTGTTGTTCCGTATATACATTAGGCGTGGGGCATAAGTGATTTTGTAATAACTCAATCAATTCGGGATAAGATTTGGTTGAAGGTAAAACAGGAGCTGTTAAACTAGAAAGTAGCTGGTAATATTTAGGACCTATGCAGTTAATCAAAATTCGAGCTTTTACTTCATTGATGTTGTCTGTTTTAGGACTTAATTTTAACATGAAAAAGTTTTCCAGCCTTTCTTTATAGCATCTAAAAGATTCTTTGGAGTCATCAAAAGCTTCGAATGTCAGGTTTGGTAAAGACACTGCGTCTTCATTTGATTGCTCGTTCAGGTTAGATACTTGTGCTGTTGTAACAGCTTCGAATTTGTTGACTAAACTAGCAATAGCATTTGTTAATGCAATTATGTTTTCATCTGCCATGATTTAGTTGGATTATCTAATTCACAAAATGTAAAACTTAAATAGTATAGTACTTGTAATGTATTGAATTTGTGAAAATTAACAAAGCAAGTAAAAGGTAAACAAAGCTTGATTGAAAGTTGTCCATATTATTTAACAATAAAAACTGTCATTGTATAAACAATTTACCTTCGTCGCCAAATTGTTGTATATGAACTAAATATTATTACCAAATATATAACTAAATACTTTAAATATATTAAAGAAATAACTTCTTACATTGAACACTGATGTAACTGTTTTTAATCCAAATGTAACAATAAATTACAAACAGCTGATCTTTTAAATGAACTATCCAAAAACCTAGCATAACAGTAATCAATGCCTGGTAAATATATAACATAAGCCAAAAAGCAGTAACTGTTCTGTTACGTCTATTTGCCTTAGTAAAAAGCATGAAATAGGTACGATATTATAGCAAAATGCTGAAACTACTGTTTTAATGGGACAAAATTGGATAGAATCAGGGTTGCTAGGTAGTAATCAAGGTTCATTTTTATTTAAACAATTAATTAGGGTCTATCCTTAGATTAAACAACACTTTAAAAATAATTAAACTAAAAAGTATTACAGTTAAAAACTACCTCTTATTAGGTTCTTTTAGTAAGATCATTTTGACCTTCTGCAAATCCTTAAAATATTGCCTTATACAAAGTAGGCCTATTATATAAAACTAAGTATAAATGACACTTAAGCTTGTAAATCTTGGTTAATCCACATCCACTTCAGTTGTTAAATCTGGTTTTTCGCTGACTGAAATATTTTTCCAGAATGAGTGCTTATTTCTGGCATCAAAGGCCAGATAACTTTGTTGATCATTTCAGTTATTTTTTACTTATTTACACCTCTTAATGAGGTTCTTGTGGGAGGCTTGGGAACTTTATTTTTCTTCACATATGAAGCCTTAAAAAAACTCAGCTTTGTGGATTTCTCCGATTCGAAGGATGTTTTATATTCCATGGTTAGAAATCCTCTTTTAGAAGTTAGTTGAACCATATCACTCAAGTAAGGTTTGGTGTGGTGTTACTTATAATGTATGTAGAACTTAAATCAAAGGGATTGAAAAAATCAGAAGGATTTTAAGTTGTGAAACTATTACTTTACAAGAGTTTGCGTTTTGCACAGAATCAACAAAGTCATAAAAGTCCAAAACCTTTTGTTTATGTTTAAGTTGTTTAGAAACTTGGTGGTGAAAACTATCAGCTGACATAAATTTATGTCCTGCTTCCAAGTACTTAAGTTCAATTGTATCAGCTTTGATATCTTCCGAGTTCATTAGCCATACAAAGTAGGAAAAGAATGCCCAATTCTTGTTTTGCCTTGCACAATTGTCCATCCATAGAACAATAATTGTCTTTTCATCTCTATTCAAAGTAAAACATTTGTTAATGACACTAGTAATGTCTTCTTTTTTCGTACCCGAACATCCTTCATGCCACATTTATGCTATTGGCTTTAGGTGTTTGTTATTAGTGCCCAGAGGAAAAATGACTCATTGAAGACTACAAGTCACTTGGTAAATATTACTTGCTTAAACTGTTTTATCATGGGTAATATAAGTACCATTTGTAAGTCCATTAAATATACTATGGTCGTTCCATTTATCATATTACACTTTCCCTCTTTGTCTATTTTATCTGTATAACTTTGGTATGAAGTGCGAGCACCTGTATATTTCTTCTTATGTTTCAGCCAAAGTTGGCAATCATCGCATGAAGGATCTGGTTCTTTCCAGTGGTCAGAATTGTGGAGTTTGTGGGTTTCACATTTCTCACATTCTTCGTGCACTAATTTCGTAAACGATATATTCATTTATGATGCTGTTGTGGAGTTTTCAGGTGATCATTTCTCATTATTACACTTATTGGGTACACTTATAAATGTTGTAAATAAGCAGGACGTGAAAATCGTTTTTTGCATTTAAGGCAAATGAAGACCATTTTAAGTAAATCTCATTGATGGTATATAACTGAACGAACCAAATCTTTTAAAACACTCTCTTCAACACCAAAACAAAGAGAAATGTAAAAGTAATAGGTTTCCACATGAAAACAAATCAGCTGGAAATGAACAAGATCAATGTTTATCAACATTGAATAGTAAATAATTGGTTCCTTTTATTTAAAATACTATATGTTATGAACAATAAACAAAATCTACTCTCACTCTCTTTTATTTAACTAAGCTTGATATTAACACAAAGTGCAGTAAGTACGAATCTTTAGTAAAATTACTAAGTCAAAAAGCAGTAACTGACATGTACATAGACAGAAAGCAGTAACTACAGTGTAGATACTGCTTTCTTGCTTAGTGCACGTTAGTTGCTGCCTTTTGCCTATGTAACTGATGAATATTGGTGTAGATACTGCAACATGATACATCTGTATCTCCTAAACGGTTGAAGATACGACTTTTTGGGTTGGTTTTTTTAATTCCTCAGATTCAAAAACATAGGAATACATGTATAACTCAAAATGTGAAAATTTGTCAGTTACTGCCTTCTGGCTTACCAGGGCAGTTTAGCTTTTTTAGGTTACATTGACAAACTAAAAACAAACACAAACAAAAAATGCTTACAGAACTATAATTCAATTCAAACATTAGTTGTTACATATTATATATAAAACAACTGATTTGGATAAAAAAACTGATCATAATTTTAGGTTAGGCCTACAATGAACCAAAACACGTTTATTGGCAACCGATTGGGCTAATTTAGAATCAGGTTTTTTACAATTCTTCACAGCTATCAGTTTTTATAGTTTATAGTTTAGGTAAAAGCAAACAAAAGGTTTACTGTATTACCTATAAAGGTTTATAAACTATAAATCTAAATTTGTGTAGTACTTATATTCTTAAGTGGCATAAAAACCATTTTGCAATTCGATTACTTAAGTCATTGTAATGAAATGGAGTAACTACCCTTTAAATTAAATCAAGCAATAACGAAGTATTGCTGGGTCCACTAGTTAATAATAAAATTGAACATTTATCGTGTAAATGGTAACTTCAAACAGAGGACAATGAGCTTATTAGTTTAGGCACGACAGATATTATATTGAATACATTTTCAGAGACGAATTTAAGGGGCACTTAGAGGAAAATCATCTGCTTTTTGGTCTTATCCAATCCTAAAATCACTACCGTATGTGATTACCGCGGTTTCGGGTAACCTATGTACCCATCTTCAGATCACAGAAATACATTAAAAGTAATTCCCTTCATTAGGTTGTCAAAACATTAAAGTTTATATACAAAAATAAAAAAAAAACACACGTCAAGAAACACATTAAAACACTTTTTCAAAAAACACATTAAAAACATCGGTTAGGCCTAATCACACTAACCGGTCACGTTAAAACGTTTATACGACCTTTTTCGATAAGACAAAAAAGTAGGTATTGTACCTATTTAATTTATTGATTATATTTTCCAATCCGTGGGCTAACATGTTGAAATTAAGGGTATTTAAAAAAATTACCTAATTAAATACAAAGTTTTTAATGAAACGACTTTTTATATACAAACTAATACAAACAGGTCTACTAATTCATACATTATGAATTATCTGTAGAGTATTTATAACTAGAATCAATTAATTTATAAATAAAATAAAAATATAACTTGCATTTTATTGAGAATTTCTGTATGTAATTCCCCTTGAAAAATAAATATTGTTAATATCTTAGCATTCACAACAATTTCTCGAAATCATAAATCAAACTAACATTAAGTGTAAACATAAGAATAAATGTAAGCAAAGACTAAGGTTTGGTTTTGATATTATCTGCGGAAGGGCGCCAGACCTCTTGACTCAACAACAAACAATCCGAACATTTTACTAGGCCTATCACTATAAACAATAAAAGTATGAGATATGTATTTACTTCGGAGTGTTTTAACGATTTCTTTCATACTTCTACTAACTGAATACACTAGCTACCGATATTATCCCATAGTGTAAGTTTTTGTTAGTTTAAAATTTTAGACCTACTTTTGATGAAAACTTATGTGAATTTTAAAGTGAGCAATAATATAGTTTTGTCTAAATGACGTTTAAAATATTTGGGGTTTAATAGGCATATGACTAAAACGTATGATCTTTTGTTTTCTTTTCAAAACTTTATTTCAGATCTTTTAAGTTCACGCAACATTAATCGTGTTGCGAAAGCTGAATAAGCTGCAAATTAGACTACTAAGGATGCCAGAGTAAAAATGACAAGGCTAAATATAAACAAAAGTAGCGAGCCGGAAAAGGAGAGTCATCAGTATGGTGCTGGCGAGTTATAAAGTATTTTTTCATTATTTTACTTTAAATTCGATTTTCTGAAAACTACTTTTTGAAGTGATAACTTCTATTGGCTTTTGGGCACTTTCGCTTGACTATGTTTCTGAAATCTCGCGTCACGCAAACTTTTTGCGTAGACACAAGTCAGAGCGTCAAGAGGAAATAGGCGATACATAGTAGGATATATTATAGACAATTAAGCGCGTGGAGGGGGAATAGACTATACATAGTATATAATAATACGTTATTATAATTATTATGATATTAATATATTATAATAATGTTATATTATAGTAAGTATGCCAAAAATAGTGACCATTATAATGTAAGCATTATTTATTTAGTGACTAATGATTTTGAGTGAGGTATTAGAGTATGCACTCTACATAGAATTCAAAGAATAATTCAATATGTAAGGGATAATTATAATAATTATTATTATAATAAATTTTTATATTTGTCCGTTTTAAGTTTTGTAAAGAAGATTGATTTTTGTCTAACTGAAGTAAGTTTAGACAAAATTTTTAATTTTGTACATTTTGACAAAGTAATATTTTACTTTGTTTTATTTTACTTTAACTTATTATTACTCACTTAAATATAAAATTTAGCTTCATATTACAAAAATGGAGATCATACACATTAATGGAGTATCTATTATTCACAGAGTAGTTTCTTCTAGACCAGATGCTTATTCTACTCTTTGGCTTTAATTGTACAAGACACGATTCACTGGGGTTTGAGGTGAGGACCAGAGTTGTTAGTCATGTTTCAAACAATTGGCGCAGGTTCAAACCATATACTTTAAAAGTAACAGGAAATATTTATTCAACAAAAAAAGAATATATTGCAAATATGAGCAAACCGGTAACTTTTGGAACCTCCTGTGAAATTCAAGCAGCATCCGAAATATTTCTTTATGAATTTCAGGTGAACAGAGATAGTTATTTGTTGTGGGAGAGTTTTGGCGAACCGATTGAGGGAGTAGGGAGACTAAGGTTTATTGGGGAATTGACGAGAGGCTACTTTGATGTTCTCATTCCTCTCACACCTACTTTACCTAACAACTCAATGAATATTAGTGTGGATGAAATACAGTCAGCTTCCCAATCCCAGGTTTCAGTCGATGGTCTCCAAATTTCTCAACTTTCAACCCTATCAGAACAGTGTACAGCATCATCTGATGCAGTTCGGTCGCATCCAGAACAAATACCAAAAACTGAGGGAAAAAAAGAAGAAAGCGTTTTTTTAATACAAATCGCGTAAAAGCACATAGGTAAGCGGCAAAAAAAACACTGTTTCAAAATACACACAGAATCAGCTAAAATACTTTAAGATGTAACATTTGCTGTAGGTAACAATATTATTGCAATAGAGAACATTGTCCTGTCAGCTAATAGTATATATAGACAAATAAGCGCGTGGAGAGGGAATAGACGATACATAATATATTACAATACATTATTATATATTATAATTATTATTATAATAATTGTCTCTTACATATTGAATTATTCTTATAATTCTATGTAGAGTGCATACACTAATGCTTTACTCAAAATCATTAGTCACTAAATAAAAATACTGCTTACATTATAATATAATGATCACTATTTTTTGCATACTTATAATAATATTACTATATTATTACATTATAATTATTATATTATAATATTGTAATTAATTATCTAATTTTAAAATATGATATAATACTTTTTGACAATATATGGACTTGTGTAATTTGTTGACCTTTATTCTCCTCCTGTAATATTAATACTGATAAAAATATAAATCGGTCATAGAAGTTACCCCTTCCAACGTGTGGTCTTAAGCACACCCAATGTTTGTTTTTAATATCTCAGCTTGGGGTTATTTATTTCATGTATTATCTGTTTACATATTTAAGGGGAGCGCGTAACTCCTATACCGCCCATGTTAAATTAAGCACATTTAGGTACATTTTTCTCAAAAAGTATAAGGGCTACATATATGAAAATTTAACACAACATTATTTACACCTTTTTAAGCAAACACATGCTCTTTGACCATTTTAAAAATAGTAGATCATAAATTTTTATTTTTTTGAAAAAAAGACTATAAAAAACTATTTTTTTTATAGAATTTAAATTTTTTACACTGGGTTAATGTTCAGATATGGCCTTGATTTTGCATGCGTTTGTATAAAACAGTATAAAGTATGACCAGACAAAATTTCAACCTTTTATCTTTAATATTTACTGAGAAAAATGTACCTGCGCCAATAAAAACTAAAGTTTCGGGAAATTAGCGTTAAAGGTCAGATCTTACCTTATGATGAGTGTGGCTTGTTAAAACATCCCTGCACCTTAGTAAGGACTTTCCCATTCCTAATTCAATCACAAATGTATTAAAAAACACAAAACAAAACACTTCAATGTTTAATTCACTAATATATTCCGAAATTACTATCTAAAAAGTCGGTGTAAACTTAAATTCAAAATATTTTTTCTCAGCTTAATATACTTCAAACCTACAAGTATTATATATCACTGCGTTCAGAAAAACCTAAATTTTAAGAATAAAAGAAAAAAGAAAAATTGAAAAAAAATAATTTATTGAGGGTCCGTCTGACCTTAAATTTTCAATAAATTATTTTTCAAAATATTGAAACTATTTTTATTTTTAATCATAATTTTCTTATGAAAACGTATATAGAACCCACTATACAAATTTTAAAGTAATGTGTTTTTTTTTTATCGATACATGAAATATTCAATGCCTTCCACTTAAATTGCATTTTTTTATGGAGGCTTTTTTTCCTGTGAAGGTGTTTACTGTGGATAGTATATTATTCAGGTTTATGTATTAGAGGGCTCCTTCCTATGCTCGCTTCGCTCACATACCCCTGCGGTCACTTGCGGCGAAACAATTGCAAACAAATTATTGTATATTCTGATACTTGTATTTAAACGACGATTTATTAGGACAAAAATGGATTTGGAACGGGGTAGGGTGGTACCCCAGACGCACGTGCGGTATCGCTATACACGTTCAACCGTTTAAATTAAAACTGTGCGATCAGAGCTAGTCTAGACATAGACTATTAGATTAATATTTAGTTTAAATTAATGTTTGAAAATGTTTACGGGGTTAGGTATACGGTATAAAGGGAGATTTATTTCAGAAAATTTTAGAGTAGAAAGAAACCTAATGTACAATAGCCCAGATTATATGCATCAATATTCGAGCTTATTTCAATAAATCTGAAACAACAAATGCTTGGTGACTGTTTTTTTCCTTTTTTGTATGTATATATATAAATACAAAACATGATCAAGTAAAAGTGAAAATGATTTTTAATCTTTCTTTGTACAAAGGGAGATGTGAAATGGAACAGTGGTTGGAATATTATCCGGGAGATGGCGCCAGACGTATTGGGTCAAAGCCAAGTTCTAGAAACTTTATTTGGAACTGATTGCAACACTGGAAAGTTGTACTGTATTTTAATTTTCAAAACATTCGCCTCTTTGTTTTACCAATATAACCATGCACACAAATTTATCTGTGTTTTGTGAGATATGGGAAATTTAAATTTAGATAAGATAATTTTCAAAACATGGATATTGTTTATTGTTATTGGATATTATTCTCAGGTATTAGGCTAAACCAGTATGAAAGTGCATTGCCGACTTTCCAAGCCTCTGATACACACAAGGCCTATTGGAGCTTTGAGCAAAATGTACCAAAAAGGAAATATTACGATAGTCCCATACAAACATAGATGCGGAAATGCTTCAAAAAACTTCGTAGCCTGGTAGTTGTCCAACCTTTGCACTCTATTAATTTGACAGTTTGTTGCTCCACCAGATCCAATTAAAATATTACTGTTTAAAGTTTGTAAATTCAACAAAAAATTACTATAAATAGTAAACATACCTTATTACATATCATTTTGTTCGGAATAAACCAGAGAATAAAGATAAATAGTTGAAAGATTAAACACAAATTTTTCATCAAGAAGGCCTATTTTGAATATAATCGCTCAGAAAAATCAATCAATTATTTTGTTTTGTAATGAAATTAAAAATAAGAATAATAGAGTTTAGAGCTTCTAAAATACTTTTTTACACTAAATGTGACTATTATAAATAATTTAAAACATTGTCTTGAGGTTTAATCAAATTTTTCTATTGAGTAGTTCTATTTTGAATATATAAGGTCAAACAAGTAAAAACAAAATTGTTGTAATGAATTTAAAAGTAGTAATAAAAGTGATTAGAGCTTGGAAAATATTTTTTACAGTAAATATGTCTGTTTAAATATGTCAATTATTGTATTTATATTTATTCAAAAATTTATTTTAACAATAACATTCTTGTGAAATAATGGTACATAACCATGGTATCATATAGTTTAAAAAGTTGACATTTCTCAACAAAATAAAACAAAAACAAGATTACTACATTGTTTACATAAACAAAATTTACATTTAAAAGCTTTATAAATTGCAAAATAATAACGTATAACAAACAAAAAAATACCTCTTGAAAATGCGTAAACAAAAGTTACAAGGCGCAAGACAACAAACGATGCTTCTTGTATTTCTCGATCATGACTGGCAAACAGCTGCTCAACTTCAGAGAGATATAAAATATATTCCACATCCAATATAAATTGTTACTGGTTTCCAAACTGTTTTAACAACATTGAAGTCTCATTAGATTCTACACTAGTTTAGAACATAGAAATCATATTAAAAGTCTGTCGGAATGAGTCCGACAGTGGAGCGGAACGACAAATTAGCGATGTCGACTGAGTTCGCGTATGGAACTCAAAAGGAAAATAGTACGATAGTCCCATATAAACACAGATTCGTAAATGCTACAAAAAACTTCGTAGCGTGGTAGTTGTCTATAATATACAAAGTTTTTAGTCAATAACTATGTTGTCTTTTTAGTTACAGAAAAAAAAGACTCCTTTATGTTTGTCATTAAAAAAGGGAATTTTTTGTTTTTTGTTTTTTTAGTTAGCGATTTTTTTAGATATTTTACATTACAAATTTCAAACGGCCGCCCTTACGAAAATATAGGGAAAAACCTTTTGGTTTATTGTACATGTGTAAAAGATGTCATACCAAATATGTATCCAAAAATTTGCGTTCTATATATTTCCTATATCCAAAAATATTAGGTATTTTGTAAAAAATATGAAATAGCAGATAACTGGAAAACAAAGCATTTTCGAACCTATGAATGTATGAACTGTTATCTTCGTTTATCCACGATCGATTGTAAAAACTCTACTTTTACCATATCATTTCTGAACCATTCATCAAAATACTATTTCTTTTCCCAAAGACAGAACAAATACAATATAAAAACTTGTCCATTCTATTCCTTTCAGTAGCTTGATCTCCTAAGAATATCTTCGCCCATACAATTTGAAACATGAAAGGTTCTTTGATCATGAATTGGTAAACTAATTCGATCTTCTGGCATTTGCACAGTCCTTTTATGACTCCATTAGAATTTTAAATGATGGCTCATGTTAAAAAACGTATTTACATTAAATTGGTAGTGACTTTGATATCAGATTTTCTGGTTAACCATTTGATACGGGAATAACGTGTAAAATACAAAATGGGGAAACAGAGTAGCCAAAAGGTCTGTTACAGTTTTAACTTTACAAAACAGGATAATTAATTAGAACGTACCTGGTCACTAGATATCAAGTTACCTGCACTATACGCTGCATTAATAGCCCATTCCGATAGTTTACATTAGCCTGAATGGTACAGAGTAAAAACTCCGTCTTCTGCTCGCTTCGCTCACCAACCACTCGAGGAGAAGCAAATGCAAACAGATTGTTTTATACTCTGAGCTATGTAGAGTGCTGGGTTATCTATCACCTGGAACCTCTTGCATGCGAATAGGACAAGAGTTGTTGCGTGAATGACAGGAATATATTTTTATAATAGGTATATACATACATATATATATATATATATACAGTGCGTAAAATAAGTCCTGATACGCCTCGATATAATTTAAATGGATTGATATATCAACGTACAACTTCTACACAGCTATTGTAATACTTTTCTGGTGTTATGGGGGGGATGTTACCCACTTTTGAAAGGGTTATATGGGGAAACTTTATTTTTTTAATGTCAACCCATATCTTGTGACATATCATTGGAAAGCCATTAAAAAACCATGAATTTCTGTGGCAAGAAAATAAAAATCAGCTGACGCACTCGTTCGTTACAATCAAAAATTTTATTTCTAAGTTATTTGTATAACTTAGTATTATTTAAAAGGCGGAAAGAGATATGCAAAATCTAATCTAGGGACTGTTATTCGCCGTCAGGTTGAACCATAGAAAACCTATATACAAAATCGCAACCCCTCCTCCCGTTCCCTCGTGCCACCCCAACTCAAAAATTATCAATTCACACATATGACTTGTAACACATTCGTTCAAAAGGATCAATAATGTCATTAAGTAACTGTTATAATTTTATATTATTTAAAAGACGTACAATTAAAACCCTTAAAAAACATGAGTTTCTATGGAAATAAAATGCAAATAGCTTGACATATTTTTTACGTTAAACCAAGAACAATTGTGATCAGGATAACATGACTTTTGTTTATTTCATGGTGTTAACTTTGTCCAATTTTAAATATTGAACGTTGTAATAAATTATTGTTTTCATAGTGAAATAACCTATTTTTACAAAATTCTAGAAAACTATTTACAAAATAACATTTATGAGCGTAGTAAACGAAACAAATTTTATTTTTTATCACAGAATTTCATGTTTTTTAAATTGCATCAATTTGATGTAACACAAGCCAAATGTGTAAATTACAAATGTTTGAGTTAGAGTGGTATGAGGGGAACGGGGGAATTGCGATTTTGTAAAAAGGTTTTCTATGGTTCCACCTGACAGTGAATGACAGTTCCTAGATCAGATTTTGCATATCTATTTCAATCTTTTAAATAACATAAAGTTTAAAAAAATAACTTACAAAATAACATTTTTAGATTAGAGAACGAGAGCGTTAGCTGATATTTATTTTCTTACCACAGACATTCATGGTTTTTAAAGGGCTTTCCAATGATATGACACAAGATAGGGATTGACATTTAAAACATTAAAGTTGCCCCCTTTATCTCCCTTTCAAAAGGGGGGCAACATTTAAACCGCACCCTTAACACCAGAAAACGTGTTCTAATATTTATGTAGAGGTTTTACGTTAATAAAGCAATTCATTTAAATTATATGGAGGTTTATCAGGACTTATTTTACTCTCTGTGTATATAAGCCCAGCCCCCCCCCCCCCTCTCACTTAACGCTCCATACGCCAACCCCATTGGAACCTTCTATACCCATAATTATGTTATGTTTTCTTTATAATATACGTGTAGGATTAATAAAAACCCCAAAGCTAAGATGGTAAATAATGTTAAATAATGTTCAAATCAAATTATTTCGTATATTTTATAACAGCAGTTTTAATAAAGGTTAAAAGAACCAACAAGGCTCATTTCTACACTTTAGTAAAAACCTAACCTAAAAATTAGAAATACAAATAATTGCTTCAAAGTTTGAAATCAGCTGTTAATGGAAATATTAGAGCAAACAGCTGTGTTTATCTGTTATTTTATTCCATTGGTTGCTATGGTAATGAATGTAAACACATTCAAGAAATATGACATGTTGTCTCATCAATCTAGGCTTAACCTAAGAATTTTTACCGACTGCATTTACAAATATTGAAATAAAAAAATGTTTTTATCAAAATGAATTATAGCCTATATTACTCCTGAGTAATAGTGTAGTTTTTTATTAGTAAAACTATTTTTTCAATCGGTGCAGTAGTTCCAGAGATTATCCCCTACATACAAACAAACGAAAAAACTAATTTTATATAGATGTAGATATAGATATAATGTAGTTCTACTGTTGTATTATTGAAGTGAACAACTATTATAATTGTGCATTTACTGTCCCAACCATATCCCTATCACTTACAACATCAACACAAAAATTAACCTAGGCATCGTTCTTAAAGTGGTTCACAAAATTGTTATATTTTTGTTAAAGTACTAAAAAAGCTGTTAAATGTTTAATGTAAGTTTAATAAAATAACCTCTGATTTAAAAACGAAAATTATTTTATACTCCAATATTACTGAAATGAAAAATATTGTTAAATAATTATTGTTTTTTAATAAACTACTGCTTGAATCCAAAACATTTATGTATTTGAGATCCATTTTGCTTTAAGAAAATCTTCGTGACAAATTTTATCTATCGAGGCATTAAAGCTTTGAGATCTATACAACAATACAAAGGACAAAGGAACTGGACATTATTATAGTGTGGGTGACTAAAGTTATACGCATATTATAGCGAAATACGCAATCAAGTCTTGAAATTTTGTTATTTCGTATTATAAATTAGGGGCTCCACCCCTGCTCGCTTCTCTCAGGAACCCCGGTAACGACCCGAAGCTATTGCAAACATATTATTGTATACTCTGATATTTTCACTGAAATAAAGATTTAGCGGTAACCTATACATAGCTAATGTAAGACATATCAAAATAGACACGACCATCCCCAATAATTCGAATTGCGGTACGATTTGTAATTTTACCATTAATATTTAAATAATCAATAATCAACATTTAAACTAATTTTAATAGTAAAAACTAAAAGAAACAATATTATAATATTTAACACCAGATGTTTCACTTATAATGCAGTAAGCCTATTGATTGCTTTTACCTAATCTAAATAACTGTTAGGCCTAATTGTGAAGCATAATTACGTATTCTAAATTTGTCAAATTGGTTGCAAATAAACTTGTTTTGTTTTATTGTGGACATGACCTAAAATTATGTTAAAAATTTTATATCCAAATCAGTTGTTTTATTTATAACCTGTAACAACAGATGTTTGAATTGAATTATAATACAGTAAGCTTTATTCGTTGATTTTCGTTTGTGTTGGCTTTTAGTTTGTTATTCTAACCTAAAAAAGCTGTTGGTTTTGAAAAATAATATAGTGATTCTAAATTTGTTAAGTTGGTTACTATGGTAATGAAGTAAACGAACATGTGTTGCTAAGCTTTTGATCCGAACAGCAGTTTTGTAAAAACTTTCACAATTTGTACACTTTACAATAAAAAATATTCAAACGCCTTGCTTAGTGTGTGTCTATGACCCCATATAATATACCTCTAAATTTTCGTATTTGTTTCCTAAGTATCTTTTTGTCCCTCGTTGATTCTACGTCATTCAGACAGGGCAAAGCCACTTGTATACATAGTAGGTGGACTATTTCCCCAAATTTACAGTTTTTCACCACAATGAATGTGTAGGGAAGTTTCCCTCAGCAATAAGCTTTATAAGGGAATCTACCCTGGGTTCCTACTTTAAATTATTACACTGTATGCAAATATATAAACACTCTTTTATTTCCATTATTTACAATATACTCTGATCCATTCGTCTACTTGTCTTGTCCTGTCGCGGATGGCATGGCTGGGTATCGAACCTTGACATAGCAGTGCTTCGTCCTGGTGTCGCTGTGGTTGCCCCTTTGCTCCGATGCCCCCAATGGGTTGCTTCTATGTGCGATTCCCTTGAGTCCTTTCCGGATCCTGTTACTGGGTGTAGTCCCTCTTGCTGTCCCTGGGTTCTCGTAGCTCGTTGAATTCAGGTACAACGACTCGAATTCGGCAGGCTGACTTGCACAGTGAGGTGTTTCCAGTTCTCGATCCTAACTCAGACTCTCTAACTAAAACATAAAATCCATATTTATATCATTCTTACTATGGTTAGTGGGGGGGGGGAGTCAGCACGCCCATGAGGTAGGTCGCGGACACAGCATGCCCATGCGATGGGGTACGGTGGGCTCAACACGCCCTTGCCGTTACCGCGGGCTCAACACACCCTTGCGGTTACCGCGGGCTCAACACGCCCATGCGGTAGGTCGGACCGCTGTGGTCCAACTGCCTATATATTTTTTTTTTTTTTTTTGAACGGGAGGAATGCTCTTACGCAGACCCCTCAGCCAGCCTGAGAGGTACTGTGGGACTCGATCCGCTGCCGCGAGGACCCAACTACCCACTAAACCATCCCCCTCTCCCCAAACTGCTCACAGGGGAGGAGTAACAGCGTCTAGGGAATATCCCTAATGACTGTAAGAGTCAATCTGAAACTCTGAAACATAACAAAATCTCATTAATGGTATAGCGGTGGCGGTCTTGAAGATTTCTCTACACGAGACCAGCCATCAACGGGATCCAAGATCCATGCCTAAAACATCACTGGCATACTGGGGGTCCCGGAGCTCCGATGAAGGCACGATCTCGAGAACGAGTGAAGAAGTCGGGCTGGAACAGAAGAAGAAACGAGAGAAAATCATTCCCCGAGACCGGGCCGGCAGCAGAGCAGCTTGACCCGTACCTAAACAGCACTGGCAGAGGGATCCCGGAGCTACGATGAAGGCCCGACTCGAGTTCCGAAGTGAAGAGCTGCTGAAACAAGTAATACAATGAATTAGCGCTTGAAGAAATCGTTACCCGAAGCCCGACCGACAGTCGGACTACGGGAGACTGGAGAAAGTCGGCCGGCGTTGTGTGGTGATCGTCCGTTGAAGAAGAGTGCATTGTATGGGTGACTTCGCTGCCCGCAGTAACCAACATCAGGTACCAGGAGAACTCCCCAATGAAGGCGTCCGCCAGCGACGATGAGTGTGTGTCCGTTAGTAGTGTTCGATGTGAAGCGCTCCCCGTGATAAAAACCATCCTCGGAACTTCAAGGGCCGTCCGAAAACTTCACTGGACGTGTCTCTCGAGAAAAGCAGAAGAAGGCACCACCCCGGGTCCTGCTGTGTTGTGTGAACTGTCCATACAGTGTTCACTGCTGCCTTATATAGGCAGTTGGAGAGTGGGGATTAGTACTGTTTGATTTTCTGGGTTTATTTGTATAAGATAAGCAATGTAGCACTGTTTAACTTAGAGTGGGGATTGGTACTGTTTGCTTTCCTGGGTTTATTTGTATAAGATACGCAATGTAGCACTGTTTACCTTAGAATGGGGATTGGTACTGTTTGCTTTCCTGGGTTTATTTGTATAAGATAAGCAATGTAGCACTGTTTACCTTAGAGTGGGGATTGGTACTGTTTGCTTTCCTGGGTTTATTTGTATAAAATAAGTAATGTAGCACTGTTTACCTTAGATAAGCCATGTAGCACTGTTTACCTTAGAGTGGGGATTAGTACTGTTTGCTTTCCTGGGTTTATTTGTATAAGATAAGCAATGTAGCACTGTTTACCTTAGAGTGGGGATTGGTACTGTTTGCTTTCCTGGGTTTATTTGCATAAGATAAGCAATGTAGCACTGTTTACCTTAGAGTGGGGATTGGTACTGTTTGCTTTCCTGGGTTTATTTGTATAAGATAAGCAATGTAGCACTGTTTACATTAGAGTGGGGATTGGTACTGTTTGTTTTCCTGGGTTTATTTGTATAAGATAAGCAATGTAGCACGGTTTACCTTAGATAAGCCATGTAGCACTGTTTACCTTAGACGGAGCTGCTCTTGTCGGGTCCATTAGTAACTAAATTCCTATATTTTTATTGCCCTTCTAAACACTTCGTTACAAATGTTACATCTTTACAATGCATTAGGTGGAAAGTTTACAAATATAGTCATTTTTCATAAAGCAACTCAAATAAGCAAATGTTATTTTTAGAACTCCTTATCGGAATATGAATTAAGTTATTTTAAACGAAGAGAGCTTTGAGAATCCTAGTTATTCCAACATTTAATTTCATTATATTGAGAAATGGAATGTTAACGACACTTCATAAATGCCTCCCATGTTAATAAAGTCGTTGAAGAATATGAGGAGTATTCAGAAGTTAAAAGTTGTAATTGTATTTAAATAACTTAAAATATTTAAGATATTAATTCTATACCCGGAATTTTAAAGTAACTAGTAAATGAAAGTCACAGTTTAAATTAAATTTGCAACTAGTTCTAGGAAAGTTTATATTTTTCGAATTATAGAGTACAATACTCAGCTGATTACTCAAAACTGTTAACCTTAAAACTTAATTGTAGGTTATTTTTAATTGGTACTTGTAATGACCGTATTCATACTTTGTAACAATTAATTTCAAATTTTTAGGTTAGTTTTTTGTTTATAAATAGGCTTATGTTATGCTAGTTCTTTTCAACCTTCATACTCCTGTTGTATTATAAACTTAATACGTTTATTTATAAATTTAATACTATTTACCGTGTTAGCTTTTGCAGTGTTGCCGTAAGTCTAAATTATTTTAAATATCGTAAATTCTGCCTAAAACTATCTTACTTGGTACAAAATTATAGTATAAGGTAGCCTATAGATTGAAATTGTACATTATTATTAGTACAAAACACTATAATATAGGTTTTAATATAACGATGTGATAATTTTTAGAGTAAATACTATTTTAGAATAGGTAAAGGTGGTACAAATTAATATTGGTACTGGTTTTATGGCTGTTAGTGGATAAATTTAAAAATATATATATTTAAATGTATATGAATGTATTATATCAACATAAAAAGTCTGAAGATTGGGAAAATAATAAATTGTTTTACTACATAATGATAAAATAAGAATATTATACATTTATAACATGGACATAGAAAAATAATTACACATATTGTGAATGATATAGACTATAGACCAACCAAAACCATTCCGCCCTTGCTTCGCTCACCAACCCCCGAACCGACTAATGGCTCATATTATAGTATACTCTGATATTTGAAGTAACGCCATAAAGAGTACAGTGTTACGTTATCATATCTAAATGCGACAGCCTAGTTTGTGGGAACAGGTTTTAGAACTAGTGCCCATGAGGGCGCTTGATCTTACGATATTTCTAATCTGCTATAAATAATGCTTACTTTAAAGTCACACATAGCATTTCTTAGGTGGAAAAACTTAGTCCTCGTACTGCTTCAGGTTTAGTTTTATGTGTTGGCCAGCTTTAAATGCCAGTTCATCAGTCGAGTTTACTGACATTCCGAAATAATTTTAAAACTTTTCATTTTCCTCCCTCAACAGTCCGTATAAATTCCTGTACGTATCAACTATGTACCTACTACTGTTAACGGGATCTTCTATTTTAAGTTTTTTATAAGTAAATCGTAATAGCAGTAAAGGACTACTGGATCCATCGCACTAACGTTGGCTGCACTGTACTGCGGGTGGGGCGAACGCAACGCGCACGTAGGGAAAACGCGTGAAAAACCGACCACCGAAAACGCGGCGTTCGATTAAACGCAAACGCACACACGTGACTAAAAGGGGCCTGAAACTTTACAGAAATAGAGCATTTTGACCTTTGGTTTCCGTTTTGCTTCTTCTTTTCTAAAGACCTTTTAAAAGAGATATCACTCGATATGTCTTTCATTGTGGTTTTTTTTAGCTACCCCCATTTTGGGGAAATGAGCATACCGTGCAGAATTCTACCTTAAACCATTACAAAGTTACCAGAATGTGTTCATAATTTTTTCTAACCCTGAATGACAATCAGTTAGTTACCTACGTTTACAATATTTTTAAGAATAAAAAGCTTATTAAAGTAATTGTGATGTAATTGTGAGTATTGCATTATACATTCTTGTTTGAGAAATAGTATACTACGTTACAAGCTCGGTAAATACGGTTGTACCTTTCTTATGGAGTAAGTTTTAAAATCATGCAGACCGGTAGGTCTGCGAAAAACCCCAAACCAAACGAAAGACCAACGGCACTGCATATATTTCTCTGCACAACTTCCCTTTGATGTTGCGTATGACGCCGATGCATTTTACACAGAAACTATAAGGATAATCAAAAAAGTACAAGAATAACTTTCTTCATGAATTTTGAAGCTCTTTAAAATGAGCTGTTAACGAAATTTCTAGGTTGCAAAACGACTGAGATAGACGAACTCAGTTTTTGAATAATTTGACAAAAAATGATTTTCCTGTTGCCTCCAAAATAGAAAAAACTACCTGGTCGATTTTGATGAAATTTGAAATACTAGTTCGTTATAGTGTTTCCTAGTGCAAGTCGTCACCAAATTTTGAAAATTTTGAAATTAGCCCCTGCACCCCCCCCCCACTAGGGGCCCCAAAATTTTGAAAAATTAGCTAAAAAGTGCAAAAGGCAAATCCTTGGTACTCAAGTGAGCTCCATGCAAAATTTCAGATAAATTTAATAACTTCAACGGGCTCTGTGGGTCACACAAGATTTGAAAATTTTGAAAAATCAGTGTCAAAAATACATCAAGTACAAGTAACCCTTATTAGGAATCGATTTGGGAAATATTAAAGGCACATCTATGGTGCTTTACCTATTTATAAAAAAAAATCAGAAAATTTGATTGTGTATAACGAGCTGTAGTAGGCGTGACACAAGTATATGCAATTTGCTATTTTGGAGGTAACAGGGAAAAAACAGGAAAATCATGCCGCCGATGCATTTTACACAGAAACTATAAGGATAATCAAAAAAGTAGAAGAATAACTTTCTTCGTGAATTTTGAAGCTCTTTAAAATGAGCTATTAACGAAATTTCTAGGTTGCAAAACGACTGAGATAGACGAACTCAGTGTGGTGGTGGGTAATAACATAATAATGATAAAACAATCAGGTAAAATAGGATACAGATATGTATCATAAAAAGATCAACACCACATCACACTCATAGCAAATTTTATGCACCTCATTGTACATAACTACTTCAATTTACATATCATAACCAAAAAAAAATATCTGATATCCTTACCAAAAAACCTTCAAAAAAGAAAATTCGTTTAAAAACCCCAAACGAAATGACCTTTATCCACCCATAAAAAAAATCTGATATCTACAATGCCCTACAAAACAGAGCATAGTCACAAAACTTGACCTCTGTATAGCAACAACAAAAAAATTACAGTAACAAAATAGTACTGATATCGTCGGCGGAGGAAACCCCTGTTATGAAGATCGTTTAGTCCCCACTCCCCAATACCTCCGTCAGAAAATGAAATCTTGTACTCCCCACGCCCCACTGTCTCCCTCAGAAAATGAAATTTAACTGGCTCCAAAAATTTCAATTTTTGGGGTGCACAAGTCTGTTTCCAAATCAAGCTCAGTAGCACCTTATAAATTATAAAAATAAGTCAACTTTAGAACCGTTAAATTTAATCACCGTGAAAATCAACACTGCAAAAAATTAAAATGGTTGGGGTGCACAAGTCCGTTTTTTATAGTGATTACATTTCACGATCTATAATTTATAAGGTGATGGTGAGTGTGAGTTTGATGTTGATTTTCACGGTGATTAAATTTAACGGTTCTAAAGTTCACTTATTTTTATAATTTATAAGGTGCGACAAACCGAGTTAAATCTCTCACTTATGACCATTCAACCTCCGGCAGAGAAATAAACTACCACAATTTTCTCTTCAAAAAAATGTTTGCTTTCTAATTTAATCCCTAGACGTATAGGCAATTCCAGAAATTTGTTCTCCCGTTTAGAATCGATTTTTAATTGGATTTCTTTCACCAGTTTGGTTAGTTTGTATATAGTTTTCTTTGTTAATTTTAATTTGATATACTTAAAGATGTTTTGTCGATGCTTTTTTCTATACATCTTTCTAGAAAGGCACGATTTGTACATTTATATTATATAAAATGAAACATAATACTGACGCTTGATACAGAATATTAAAAACCATCCGTTTTCCATTTTGTAATTGTTAATTTCCCATAGAGTAAATTGTTTTGAATGTTTAAAAATGTAACAGATATAAATTATTTAGAATTTAAAATTTTGCTGAAATAAAAACAAACTTTTGTTACTGACATTAATTAAAAAATAAATAAAAACATTAACCAAATGAATGTCAATTTGTAAAAAAAGAGTTTTACGAAATATAATAAATCTTAGTTATATTAAGGAAGATCAGTTTTCAACGTTGTATTTTAACGAAGACAGAAGATGCTGAGAGTTAAAGTCTCCTGATTAATGTATTAGCTCAGAGAGATTTCACTGTTTCTAAAAGATAAAATAATGCAGCAATATGAGTGGCTGACAAGTTGTTCTTATAAAAGACTAATTGGACGCGGGAGAATGTAGTAAGATGAAGACTGCGATAACACGCAAATGCTACTTAATTTAGGCTATACATACTTACACTACTTTTAATTATCAAGACATTTGAAAAAACAATTTTATTTGCATTCTAAAACTTAAGAGGGAAGAAAGAGCCCTTACAGGATTAATAATTGTGTCATATTCAGTCAATTTGAAATCAGGCATACCAATCCGAATATATTCCAATAATTAAACTCGAAAATTATAAATTTTGTGTCTCCAGTTGAAATAGTGCAATACAATTTAAATTGTATTTATATAAATAAATATCCGTCTTATAACAACTGCCACATTTCTACTGACATCAGTACTAGGTCGGACATTTTGAGCACATGCAGACAAAGGTCCGTGTCTCGCAGAGCTGGTGCGGAGTGGGGGAGCCGCCATCTCCAGTGGCACACTCACTGCAAAGTGGCTTCACCAC
>JAGFPH010000575.1:225441-241168 GCA_018207615.1 Philaenus spumarius
TTCAAATACACAATTTTATAAGTAATAATCACTCAAAAAGATATATAAATCCTCACTTTCCTGTGCAATCATTGCAGTGAGTATAAGCTGAAATTAACCTTATCATAATAAAGCTATATTCATCTTATGACAAATTGTTTCCTACTGCTAAAAGTCTAACTTACCAGCCATTCTTATTGCTGCATTATTTTATCTTTTAGGTTTACTTGATCCCTTCACATTAAAATTGTTACATTCAAAGGTCTTGATTAAATTGCAAACAGACCTTCCTTAAATAAAACTAGGCTCTACATTTATTTACTAAACAATGTTTTGTATTAGTAAATACTGAGCTGTTAGTTAAGGTGCAAACAAATTCTACTAATATACCGGTATTTCCTCAGGCAGTTCAGCAATTTGTGAAATTCGCAGCGGTTCAGCTGCGTAATCGAATTATTCTAACTGTTTAAGAAGCCATTGTGTAACATGTCCAAGAAAATGATTCCTTTTATTGTTTGTTCAGCAAAGAAACAAGAACGGTTTAACCTATCGTGTTGAGATTTTGCTCCGTTTTCATAAACTTTAAGTATGTTTAGAATAATCAACTTGTTCCAATAGTTTGTTTTAAAATGGCCACCGTTTGAATATTTTAAATGAGAAAAACTCACAAATCAAAAAGTTTTTATGAAAACGTAGCACTTTATTTTTTGTAGAACTTTCAATGTGCTATTTGTTTTACAGCTAACACAACATTATTTTACGAGACAAACCAAAACCGCAAATTTTAACAAAGCATTTTATCATTTAATCAGCTGTTTTTGCGTAAAACACAGGTTTTAGATTAGATCAGCTGATCAAATTTTGTGCAATTTAGTTTTCCTGTGCGAGCGAACTAATTATATTAAATTATCAAAATAGTATCAAACAGTTTTACCTCATTTTTTTCTCGTGAGTGAAACGCCCTGCACTAGTAATTCTGAAACTTTTCTAGACTTTGTTAGGCTTTGTAAATGGGCGACTTTACCATGTAAGGTTACTTGTGAGGTATGACAAGTAAGGCCTTTTGACTTTGATTCTAATTTTGAATTAACTACTTAACTACTAAAACATATACCTTTTCATTGGTTCTTCAACAGTTTTGGGGGCGTCCACCAGATTCCCGTCAGGAATCAAAATTTCGCTAAGCTCTCCAAAGTATTAGGTATAAATAATTACAGAGACGTTTGAGTTTAGAAAATGTAAATATATTAATCAAAATCCTTCAAGTATTTTAACTATCAGTGAATCTATTAGTGAACAAAATGTCACTAACTCACTTCTTTCAATAAATCAAATTTTACAACAATTAAAATCCCATTACTAATAACAATCATAGACATTATTTAAACAATAAAATATGCCCTCCACGCTAACTAAACAAATCAATTTTTAACAATTAAAATAGTGAATTTATGTAATATACATCAAATTATAATTTATAGCGTAATTACGTGTCAATAAAATATGGTTTAAATCTTTCTGTTAAATTGTGGACCATCCCTGATTGCTTAACGACTCAAGGTTTGGCAGCTAACCCTTATGGTTCAGTCCCAATAAAACTAAATACAGTACATCTTAAGCTAATGTAGTTCTAAGATTAAAGTGCTGATATATGATTCGTGTTTCAATTTAAACATTGTTACACCCCGAGATCTGTCTTACAATTAAAAGATATTAAAACTACTTACATTGGTATGAACATTTTTTTCCTTTTCTCTTTCACTTTCACTTAATTAAATTAACTCTGATATTTTATTAACTTTTTGTTACCGCACTTTTATTACGCACTAATATACCACCCGACACTTTCACGTTTTGGATACTTTGCCGGAATGATATTTGTTAAGTGATTATTACAGAATGTAGATCACTAGATGTTCACTTCTTGATGGATATTTTTACTAGACTTGTTTAATTGATTTATACTGAATGTACATGACTTGATGTTTACTTCTTGATGGACATTGTGTGATAGACCACTTTTTTTACGTGTTCCTTTCCCACTTCTTTTTTGTCGCCTCTACTTGGCTCACCCTGGTTGGTCCGTTTGAATATTCATTCCTCATGATTGGCTAACGATTTTGGTAAATTTGACATTATTTTATGCGGTTACAGACTTGGCCTACGTGCGTGGAAATGCTGCCTTGAGTTTGTAACCTAATACTGGACATCCGTTTCAGGCTTCCGCTGTACGATGAAATGAATTCTAATTTAATTTGTCTTCTTTTGTAAATTTATTTCTTAATAATTATTATTTTAATATTTTTTTATAAGTTCTTATCGGTTGCTGGTATTTACCAACAACCCTGACACTCCCCCTGCCAGTTTTAAAATTGTACCACCAATTTTTTTGCTTAATATTCTTCCATTTAGTTTAAAGTGAATTGTAACGATGTTTATTTTAATTGTAGTACTGAATTGTTTGTTTACGTTATGCAATGTTTGTGGAATTACTGATCCAGTAGTATTTCAAATATTTCAATGAGTCTTCGGTTTCGCTGATGCAGTATAATTCTATCTGAAGGTAGTTTGAAATGTAGGCCTATGTTTGTAGATTTTGCTGTGACAGTAGCTGTTTGATTATAGTAAAATCGTAGTAGGCTTAGTTAATATTTTTTTTGTAATGGATCGTCAATGGAAATTTGTGAAGGTCTGTATTATTTATGTGTAATGTTTATTATTCGGTTACTTTCGCAAGATGAAATGTAGGCGTGATCAATGCTTCCTTTTCAAGTAACGAAAGTTGTTCGGAAAACTGTTGTTATTGAATCAGTGTAGCTTCCTAAGTTCGCGACTCTCAGGAATACATACCATGTCCGGAAATGTTGAGTTTGCAGTCTAGGCTGTTTACTACCGTTGTATCCACGTTTACGTTATCTAGGTCTATTTAAATGTTAAATTAGTTATTAACTTGATCAGATCTCGGGTGTATATTTACTTTTTAAAGCTTAGAGAAAAAAAGAATTTTGCTGTTTTGTTATTAATGATAATTTACTTTATTATTTCAAATAAAACTTTAGATTTTTGTAAAAATTTCTTTTAAATCTGTTTCCAAGCAGTTAAATGTATTCTTAATGCTTGTGAAAATTACTTATGTTACTCAGGCTTTGCTTTATGTACTACCCCTATTAGTTAATTAATTAGTTCTTAAGTCTAATACATATACATATTTCTAATTTATACAATATACATATTGATATTTCTAATTTATACAATATATATCTAGACAGATCTCGAGTTGGTATTTAATTAATTATTTTTGTTGTTGTTTATTTTGCAATGAACACATGACATTTTTATTTTATTTCTTTCTTATGACCTTCTATGATACATTTTCATTCTGGAAATGTGTATTGGTTCATTTTGGAGTCTTCCATATTTTAATATCTCTACTTGGTATGTTAATTTATTTATTTATTTTATAATTGTATATGGCCCCGTATACTTCATGTCAAATTTTGTGGGTGTTTTGCCTTGGAATTCGCGTCTTATTAAGACTTCATCCCCTTGTTGGAATTCAAAGTCGGTTCTCTTCTTATCGTAATAAAATTTTTGTTTTTCTTGGGCATTTTGAATTATTTTGGGTAATGTTTTTCTAATTTCTTGAACTTGTTTTAGATGTTGTTGGATGTCGTAATTTTGGTTTTCTTGTATTTGAATGATCTCCATGGGGTCGTTTGGTTCAAAAGCGAACATAAGTTTATTTGGCGTGAAACCGGTGCTTGTTTGTTTCGTTGAGTTGTAACAGTATACAATTTTGTCTTTTGTCTATATATTTTGACCATGAATTTGGTTTTTCGTGTACGTAATGTGATAACATATTGGCGAGTGTGCCATTGAATTTTTCTGTTAATCCCTGTGTTTGTGGTGAATATGCGCTACTGAAGATTTGGTTTATCCCTAATGTAGTTGTTAAGTGTTTGATTATTTCATTGTAGATCACTAGATGTTCACTTCTTGATGGATATTTTTACTAGACTTGTTTAATTGATTTATACTGAATGTACATGACTTGATGTTTACTTCTTGATGGACATTGTGTGATAGACCACTTTTTTCACGTGTTCCTTTCCCACTTCTTTTTTGTCGCCTCTACTTGGCTCACCCTGGTTGGTCCATTTGAATATTCATTCCTCATGATTGGCTAACGATTTTGGTAAATTTGACATTATTTTATGCGGTTACAGATTTGGCCTACGTGCGTAGAAATGCTGGCGTATGCTGCCTTGAGTTTGTAACCTAATACTGGACATCCGTTTCAGGCTTCCGCTGTACGATGAAATGAATTCTAATTTAATTTGTCTTCTTTTGTAAATTTATGTCTTAATAATTATTATTTTAATATTTTTTATAGGTTCTTATCGGTTGCTGGTATTTACCAACAACCCTGACAACTTTTACCTACTTCAAAAGTTCTACCTAGGACTTAGACTCCTTTAAATTAGTTTACTGATGAATTTCATTTTAAACTAAAGTAATTTTTAAAAATTGTGGAGGAGCAACCACTAGGGTTGACGCAGAGATCTCGCCTGGTAGAAATAATTGGACAGATAAACCACTGACGTGAATTGAGCTAATTTCCAAAATTAAGTTTAAGACTTATGTATGTTTTAGGTTTTCAACTAACTATTTAGGAAATTGATGTACTAACGAAGGTCCAGAATAAAAAGTACCAAATATATTAGTTGAATTTGTTCGCACCTCAGCTTACTGCCGGGGGGGGGGGGGGGGGCTTCGTTCCGGTCGCAGAGAAAATACTCGCTTTGTGAGTTTGTACCTGGAACCTCAGATTATGTACTGCGATTTGCAAGTGTGATCCTCGACCTTACGTTTCGAACTAAGGAGTGCTTCGCTTCGTTCCTAGCTCATGTTTCATATGGAAACTCACTAAAAAATTTTATGACTGACTTGTAACCTAGATCCAAGTGTTTGAACAATTATGTTGCAATTTTTAAGGAAGGACAAACTTCATCAGACAAATTCGAAATTGTAAGCTTTAGTAATGTTATAAATATAAGCACAACGTCGATTATTTGTTTTAATGGCGAGGACAAAATAGAAACTAAGCTATTAAATAATTACCAGAGAAATGTATAAAATTCAACACATTTAAAGCTTAATGCCATTGCTCAGGTTTTGCAAATGATTATTAGTTCACATGTTATGTTGTAATACTGAAATATAAACAATTGCGAACCTTTAACCTTAATTCTAACATTTTCATACTACTAAAAAACTGCTTTAACTCCAACTTACGAGATCCACTTCGACAATATTTTCCAGTTTGCACCAGTAACATGTAATTTGCCACAACTTTGTGTTAACATTGAGGTTATATGTAAAACAAATAATTCTGGATTCTTTGCTAAATTACACAAATAAGCTGCTAGTGTGATTCCTGCAGATGTGTGTCTTTTTCAACTAGGATCATATCAGAGATAATGACGTCAAAACATCTGATTAGTGTTTCATAATCTGATCAAAACATAAATTGATGCATTTCTTATATTCAAAATTAAATAATTTTAGAACAACTGTTTAGCTGGTAATATAAGTCACAACAGGAAGATGGTACGAAGATATTGGTTTAAATCCATCTAATAACTTAAACATTTTTTAAATTTACGTTTATTATTATTTTACAATCTAGTAATACAATTTGAACTGGTGAGTGGTTTAACTTATGTGACCGTTACGATAGGGAGAATTTAAGTTAGTTTAGTCTAGGTTTTGTTGTATTTTATTAATACAACCTACTGCCTATATATGGATCGTATCGACTGACCCAATATATATAAATAAAAATGTAAACGTGCGTTTGTTCCAAATCGATAATCTCCAAACGTCCTTCACCGATTGCTTTGAAATTTTGACACAAACATTCATTTTAACACAAGCATGTTTTTATATACTTTTTGAAAAACTACAGCCTTTATTGAACATAAAAACAAACAAAAATATACTCAATATTTAACAAAAATTTAAGTGCCATTACATATGTTTATTGACTATAATAATAAAAGTAATCGTCTGTTTCCTATATAATATTTCCATTATCAGCTGATTTAAAACTTAAAACAATAAAAACTTGCACTATGGAATTTTAAAATAAGAAAAAAGTATGTTATATCCTAATTAAAAATAAATAAGACATATTATAATTTAATAGTAGGCCTATTTATTGATAACTAGCTGACCCGGCAATGTTTCGCTATTGCTTAATTTGAAACTTTGAAAGACTGTATCCCTGAGGGCCGATGTAAATTATAATGGGATTCTGCTCATTGCTTGATTTACCTAACCTAAAATTATATTCAGTTTTTGATCCAAATCAGTTGTTGATCAAAATCAGCTGTTGATCAAAATCAGCTGTTTTAAGCTTTTCATACGAACAGCTGTTTCTGATAAAATCAAAAGAAATATTTCTTCTTCTTCCTTAAGATTGACCTTCCATAAGATTAACATTGAAACTTTGAGGGCCACTGGGGCGTAGCCCTAGTGTCCTAGGACTTTGGTAAATGGCCTAAAACCTTCCCAGGGTTAACCTGTGTTACTATGCAAAATTTCAAAGCAATCGGATGGACGGTTTGGTAACGCATAAAGGACAAACATACAGACAAACGTACAAACATACATTGAATTTTATATATATAGATATAAGGTAATTGATAGTGAGTAACCAATATTAACAGCTGATTTCAAAATATGAAATAATTATTTTTATTTCTAACTTTTTGGTTAGGTTTTTTATTAAGTTTAGACTTGAGCCTTACTGGTTATTTTAACCTTTCTTATAACTGCTGTTATAAAATATGCGAAATAATTTGAATTGAACATTTAACATTATTATTTACCATCTTAGTTTTGAAGTTATTATTAATCCTACACCTTTATTATAAATAAAAAATAATAGTAGATATGTTTTTAAAAGGTTCCATGGGGGGTTGGCGTGCAGAGCACACAGGAGTCTCCCCTAGTTAAGAATAAATTTTAAACCTTGATGTCTGAGATTTAGATGATTTTTTGTTTATTACTTATACCAACTAAATACATTACTTATACCACCTAAATACTGTACTTATACAACTCAATACATAACTTATACTAACAAGATACACATAAATTATACCAACTTAATAAATTACGTATACCAACTAAATAAATTACGTATACCAACTAAATAAATTACGTATACCAACTAAATAAATTACTTTTACCAACTAAATGCATTACTTAAACCAACTAAATACATTACTTATACCACCTAAATACTGTACTTATACAATTCAATACATAACTTATACCAACAAGATACACATAATTTATACCAACTCGATACATAAATTATACCAACTAAATAAATTACGTATACCAACTAAATACATTACTTGAACCAACTAAATACATTTCTTATACCAACGAAATACATTACTTATACCAATTAAATACATTAATTATACCAACTAAATACATGACTTATACCAACTAAAAATACATTACTAATAAAACGTTTTACATTTGAAGTGTTTTTAATATAGATGTTTGTTATTGTTAAAATAGCTGAATTTTCCAATGTTTCACATGACAAAAATGCTCGTATATTTAAAACCGATTATGTTTGATAGTTTATTGTAAACTCTTTCATTTGACATGTAACATGACAACCTCGAAACAAGAATTTCTACTTGTCAGTTACTGTATCACGTACAATAATTTGAAATGTATAAATATAATACTGTACATTTGATTTCGCTTTGAAGAAAATTAAAGTCCCAAATTTCGGCGTGAGTTTTATCAGAACACACCGATTGCCAACTCACTTTGATTTATAATTAGTAAAAATTTTAAAATGTTCGGAAACAAAAAAACAAATTTTTTACCCCAAAATGTTCTCCATACATTATTGGGTCAGAAAATTTGTAAAAAAACTATTTGTTTAAGATCAAGTTAAAATTTGTATTAGTTATAATAAATCACTGTAAGTTAATATGATTCTGAAAAGTTCAATTGTTTTATTTGGGAAGACAATCTGTGATCTCTGAAAAAAATACCCTAAAAATTTACATAATTTTTTTAAGAGAAATCTAATAAAACCTGTAATAAAATATACACAGACTGTAAATAAGTCGTGATACCTCGATATAATTTAAATGGATTGATTGATCAACGTAAAACCTCTACTATTCCTATTACAGCACGTTTTTTGGTATTAAGGGGGGGGGGGTAAAAATTTTGCCCTTCCCCCTTTGGAAGAGGGTCAAGGGGGCAACTTTCATTTTTTAAATGCCAGCCCCTATTTTGTGATATATCCATTGAAAAGCCCTTTAATAAACATGAATGTCTGTGGTAAGAAAGTAAATATCAGCTAAAGCACTCGTTCGTAAGTTGTTTTTTGAACTTTATATTATTTAAAAGACGGAAATAGCTATGGAAAATCTGATCTAGGGACAGTTATTCACCATTTTCAAAATCCTAAAGTAAACCCCCGTTCCCTCATACTACCCCCAATTCAAAAATTTGTCATATACACGTAGTCTACAGCTTAACATGTAACATACAAACCTACTAAAAAATGTATGTAGTAAAAATATACATTTAAAAAATAATATAAGTAGTGTTTCTAAAACTTTAAAAACTATTTAAAAAATTTTAATAAGTAATAATTTTGGTTTGTAGGTTATTATGTTACATATAAAATGAAAACCCTTACAGTAAGCTTCAAAATGAAATATCAATCATGATTTTAGCACCATCGAGCATTGGGTGTAAATCTATGTGCATTTGTGTGATGCAAAACATAGAGAAATTCGGCTATAGCTATAATTTAAAAAAATCTGTATTCAAAACCTACTGATGTAATAAATAGATTTTTAATGTATTTACTCATGGGAAAACTAATGCACAAAAATCGTGTAAATCTTTTTCCATATGGAATAAATCATATAATATATAGACTATTTTTTGTGTAATTTTAATAATTTTGTTAAGTTGTTAGTTGTGTTTATTTACCTATAGCAACATCGTATGTGTACACTAGCAAAATTTAAAATAATTTGTCAATCATTGTAATATAATATTTTTAAATTTACGTTTATCGATTATTCAGTTGTAGGTCTGGCAACCCTGTAAAACAATCAGGTTTGAAAATAACTGAACTTTCAGTTGTCTTATTTTTTGCGCGTCTTATTTTAGTGAAATTTTTCAAAACTAATGCTTATCTTCTTTGATACAATCAGTGGAATGAATAGTTTCACAATATTTACAGAAAAATATATGCTTTGTTTGCATTGACCAAATAAAGATGGCCACCAGTAAATTAATCAATACCACATTTTGCTTCTAAAGTGTTATTTCACATAAATACAGAGAAAGGAAATGTGTTTGTTAGCGAATTGCCATGAGCACCGATCATGGTAACCAGAACACGTTTTGGAGTGTAATTAAAATTTGTATATAGACATAATATGTGTTCGAACTCTAACGGCAGCATTTGAAGTCCGATTTGGTCCAAGCGTTGGTTTCTTCTTTTGAAGTTTTATAAAACAAAATATAAGAGATTATTCTGCACATATTATTTTTTTAAACGACCTTAAACAAGTCCGGTTCCCTTAAAATCGACCAAAACGTAAAATAAAATAAAAGTACCTTGTTCAAAATCCACGTTAGGGATTTTACGTAGGGGCAGTTTCTGATCCGAGACAAACGGCCGGTATGCAAACTCGCGAAGAGAATTAATCCGCTGCGAGCGAAGCGAACGAAGCAGGCCATAATCTAAGGCCGCAAGGTCAAGCTGAACGAAGCGGTGAGTGATCCGGGGCAGTAGGCTGAGGTGCAAATATACTCTACTAAAATATTTCTTACACAGAGGCAGCTTCAGAGACTTCGTGAGTAGGCCAATTTCTTAATAGCTGATTGAAACCCTAATACATATAAACTTCATTTTGGAAATTCGCTGAGCTCAAGTCAGCAGCGTGGTCGAATTATTTTATCTGTGAAGCAAGTAAATAAAAAGTAAAAATGTTCACTATAATCTATAGTGACAGATGTCTAGGGATTAGTGTGACAGATCTCCCGATACACTAAAAAACTAAAGATGTCCCGTTGGGATAAAAAACATTACGTTATTCGCCAATATTATTAGACAAACTCTAAGCTTAATTTCTAGTGAACACTAGTTGAATCCTGCATCACATTACATAGAGGAGAAATCAGTAAAAAATCTGTGTTAGCCGATATTATTTTTTTTACATTATTACTAACATATAATTTGTATAAAATGTTTTTATATGAAAAATGCCGTGAAAAATCACAGGCAGATTAATTAGATACATATCAGAAATACATCATTTAAAAACAACAGACTTAACTATGCTGAGGGGATATTTAACTGGTGAATGTGTAAAATAAAATTATAAAAGTTACAAAACTGTAGACCTGCCTATTTGTTAAAAAATGTTATTTATATACATTATTATATATCAAAATAAAGATTCAAATATTATCTTTTAATTGTTTTTATTTCATATTCTTATATCAAATTTAATGATTTCGAAGATTAATTGATTGATTAATATAATAATCAAATATATCATACGAAGATGTACGAATGTTCCCGAAGTTAAACGAATGGTTGTACCTTCTTTAAATTTGTGTAAATGAATATATTAATGATAAAAGGTTGTATTTATATTAATTTTAACCACAAAGTAAATCTCATAACTTATTATAACCTACGTTATTTCTTTAACTCATATTTTAAAAAAACACACAAGTAGCATATAACTGATTGAAGTTGTAAACATAACCCAAAGTATAATCTACTCTAGGTTTTGTATAATTAATATAAATGATGGGTTGAATCAGCGTTTTTATTATATTGTTACTCACGTACATACGTACTAACGTCGCTTTTATAGAATATGATAGTTGCATAGCTGAGTTAAACCTTTTCGTAAATCTATGATCCTAAATTCACTTGTAATGAAAGCATTATTACTGTATTAATAATCAAGTTGTATATCTTGAAATATCAGGTGATAAAAAAAACATAATCTGAAAGAATATACCTTCTCTAATGTACCCCACGTGTATGTAATAAATCTACAAATAACTTGCACGACACTTATATGAAGTTATAACCATATTTCACGAACGACATGTTTGTAGCGGTTTTATTGCTCAGATTTTATACCCTTGCGCATCACTTTATTTCAATTCCGTTCTTCAACACTAAACAGATTAAAATCCGAAGTATGAAAAAGTATTCATTATTATTATTTTTTTTTTACATAAAACTAGATGCGGTGGATGAGTTCAAAGTTAAACCCTACTATAGCTATTAATAATTTGACTATAAGAACACGTCCAGGAATTTTAAATTGTCATAAATAACAAGTCACCTTCTCAAATAGCTGCAAAATTAATTGCAATACACAATACCTTAAATTGTAAATCCACTACAGTATATGCCTACCATTATATACAACGTGATTACTCCGCCTTCTGCTTGCTTTTCTTACCTACCCCAGCGGCGAACAAATGCAAACAGATTACTGTATACTCTGATATTTTTACGGAAAATACGATTGATTAGGACAAAGGGATCAGTAGGGCAGGGGGGTGCGGGGCTTTGATCCTGAAAAATGCGCAGTAGGGCCGGAGCTTTCGCGTGAGTGACCGGAATTTTTGTATATAATAAAAAAAATGCACTGAAACACATATAACGATGAGTTACCTTATAATATGAGTTCCGCCACGTAACTTCTTTCTCGTTTAAAACTTATGCTACGTGTTTCAGAGCATCTCCATATTCAGAGTTTTGTTCACTCACTTGACATCGTCAAACGATCAAAGTTACGGACAAACTTAAAAAATTTACACAAATACCTTTTAGTCAAATACCATTTACACAAATACAGGTTACACATATAACATAACGCGACACATGATATGCACATCGTACCAATGTCCTACTACAACGTACGTCTCATATCTACAACTCCGCTAAGGAGTTTATTTATGATTTGTATCTAAATATAATTTAATAACGCCTTACAAAATATAATTAAGAGCGAATGTTGGTATACCATTCAGTTTACAACAATTTTATTCGTCTTGTTACAAGAGAGGTGTAAAACAGTCGTACACGTAAACACTTAGAACACAAACATTAGGCGTTTACACTTATAATTTATCTTCACTGAAACTCTGAAAACCTCAACGTTTACAAGTTGAACAATGTAGATAATTAATTGTTGCATTGGTGGGAAGAGTTACAGGTGCATAAAATTTTACGACATTAGCTTTCCGTGTGTATATATTGCGGTGGAAGCTTAGCAGTTATAATAGCAAATATTACAAAATAAATACTTTCTTCGATGGACAGCAGTGAGTTTCTTGCTGAAAACTCCTTTATTAAGGTAGATTTCGAAAAACGTTCGATAACCTATCCATCCATCTACAGAGTGTTCCAGAACTCACTAGCAATACTTTTATTCATTGCTCCTGTGCAATGAAGATAATTCACATCAATTTTTACACAGCGAAATTTAGTTTTTTGTTTGTTTTCACTTATCAATGCTTATCTCAATAATGGATTGATCAAATAAATTTAAATTTCTGATAGAGTTTTACAGCGTAATAACTAAACTACAAAAATCGTAATCAACTTTTTACAACCATCTAATTCAAAATGGAGGCAGTTTGAAATGATTTTTAATACCTCTAAAACTATTAACTTTGCTTAAAACTATTAAACGTGCTTCTGGTTGTTGTATTTTTTCGCTAACGAACTCATACCAGCGACTTAGAAAACCAACGTATGTTTTAAATGTATAGTAAATCGGACATAAAATGTAACGTTAACCCCAAACTAGCTCTGTGGACCATGATTGGTGGTCATTGACCACTCCCTACCTTAATTCTCACCATAACTGTCACTGCAATAGCTCATCTTTCCTACGGAAATTCGATATTAAAATGATTGAAACCATCACTAAGAAAACCATTTATTTTCTGAATAAAAAACCTCATTAAATTAAAATAGGTCCATAATATTCCTTTAGGAAATAACAATAAAATGTAACAAATAATAAACACTCACCTATAACATTACGTCGACTTTATACAGGTTGTACAAATTAAGGCTTTTGTGCACCACGTTGGTTCCATTTTCCATAGTACACTAATAGTAATCCGATGTCTGGCTTTCTAAAGAAGATTGGACATTTATTTTGTATTATTACTGTCTGTAACGGAAGTTTTTGAATATATTTAGACATGATTTCAAGTCTTTCATAGCCGATAAGAATGTGGCAATACCACAAGCATTTTTCAACGACTTTATTAAAATTGGGGGCATTTATGAAGTGTCGTTAACATTCCATTTCTTAAATGTAGGAATATCTGGGATTCTCAGAGCTTAAGTGTGAAACTTTAAATAGGTTTATTATTTTGCTGTGTTATATAAATAACAATAGCTTGGTTGCGTATCAGATAATTAGTTAAATTTAACCTGATGTTAGGTTAAACGTTATTTTTCAAAAATGTATTTTTATTAAGTTAGTATTTTCAAATTTGTCTACCAAGAAATAAATAATTGGCTAAAAAAAATACTAATTACTTTACACAATGTAATTGAATTGATTCCTGCATTTCATTTAAAACTTAATTTTAAAATCTTCCTTAAATCTATGATGATCTAATAAGACTTTGCTTGAATAAAGTATGTTCCATAGAAAATTTAGCCTCGCTATTAAACCAGGTTGTTGCTTACTTGAAGATATTTTCATATTGTGACATCGCAAGGATCAAGTAAACACAATTGTATGGGTCCATCTACTTAATTTAGTTACTTTTAGTCCAGACGCCTTTTAACTTGTAAGAGATATCAATTTGAAATTGAAGTGGCGCACCATGCAAACCATGTAAACTGGGCCTGCAAAATTGTATCTAAATAGGTATAGTAATTTCGGAGAAGAATTTAAAAAATTTGCAAGATACCCGGGAATTTACATAGTTGTATATTCGTCTTTCTTATAAATAATACTAGATAATTACATCTAGATATACTAAACTTGAATAGACATCAATATTGGTGTCAATAAATTAATTGTAGTATTTTTGCTATCTTCAGGTACAGCTCAACAGGGGTCAGAAAATGTTCTTTAATTAGAGTCCTGTGTAAATCATTGTAAAGTTATAACTTAACTTAAAGCAATGCGCACCTTAGAGCTTGATCCAGTCAGATATTATTATTGTTCAAAATTTTAATAAAAAAGTTAAGTAAACATAACTAGTACGAGTTAAAGACAATGCACTTAGAGCGCAGGTAACTAACTGCTCGGCAAATTAGTTGATTGTCACCGGTAAATCCGTTGGTATTTCTACCTGTAATTCTTAAATAGTTATTTGTGTATCTAGGGTGCAAAGTTGAGTTTGTCGCACGAGATAAACATTTGACGCCTGAGGCGTAGCCAAGGGAGTTAAAGTTTATTGAGGGTGACAAAGTAAACTTTGCACCCGTAATGCACACAACGTGTTTCCTACATCTACATTTTAAATTAGTGTTTTAGATTTTAAAAATATCAGTTTTACAGATGTTAGTGCCACAAAAATCAACATGTTCATAAAATTCTACACCAGCTGTTTACTTTGCGCCCAGAGTGAAAAATAAACAGCTGGCATGTGATAAAGTAAAACAAAGAGGCATAAATTACTTGACGCTGAACGCAATGTAGCTTAGTTTGCGCACTGCTGTAGGAAAGAGTTAAGTATTCCAGACTGAATTGACAATCTTTATTATGACCACATATAGGGTAGAGAAAGTCAGTTGCACCTCCTCCTTCAGTAAATTTGTTTTGAATTAAGATTTTAAGTATGATCTCGTCAAAACGAAAATGAGGATATATGAAATAATAACAAAGACGAAAGGGATATAACTTTATTTTCACTTAGCAACTTTATGCAGAAATTTGTATCTGCAAAGTGGGTTAGTAGCATTTTCTCGTCTCTTCAAAAACCATAACCCTTGACGTTTATGTTTATTCTCGTTATGGCAGAACATTTTTTTATACTTCAAGGTCTTCAAATATAGATTATATAAAACTCTATGCAGTGGTATTTACAATGTATTCATGCTGAACCTCTTATAACTGGTAATCCATACAAATTACAATTATTCTATACATTATTCATTGCTAACTATAGCTTGGATATATCATGTGAAAATAATTATAAAAAAATGTAGAATGTTGAAACAGATAAAACTAAAATCGGTACGATGTTCATTTATTTCTCAAAAATGTATTTACGTCACTTTTGACGAAACTTAATATGAACATTTTTTTAGTTAAATGTTAAAACACAGCTTTTTATTTTATCCAGATATCAAGTAACCCAATATTAAAAAATTAATAATCAGAGGAGAAATTTGATACAAACAGAGTAACCTAATTAACAATTATGACTATATGGGTATTTTTAAATCTATATATATAAAAGCGACATACCACTCACTCACTCACTCACTCGCTCACTCAGTCACTGACTCACTCATCACGATTTCTCAAAAACTACCGAACGGATTGAAATGAAATTTGGTATGTAGCTTCCTCTAGGGCCATTGGTGCTCACTAAGAAAGGGTATGAAAAATTTCGTTAGATTTACTGCGGGTAGAAGAAGAACTTAGGTGTGAATCCTGAAGTATTA
>JAGFPH010000575.1:241178-255777 GCA_018207615.1 Philaenus spumarius
ACACATATCTTTCAATATCGTTAGATTTACTGCGGGTAGAAGAAGAATTAGATGTAAATCCTGATGTATTGGGACTAGTTAGGCTAGTTACATACACATCGATTTTGGTCGTACGATTAAAGTTTGTAAGACCATATTCCAGTAGTGGCGCGAAGAAATTAATGTGTCCTTACACACATATCGATCCTGAAACGGCACCGCACAATCGACGTTTAGCAGTCGTCCATTTCCTCGGATAGCTACGACCGTTTGTTCGAACGTCTGAACAAAATTATTACTATAAAATTAATATACAATACACATTTTGTTACCTTAATGCTATAGCAAGTCTTTCCACTTGTATTATTTCTAATTTTATTATTTTTTTGGCTAATCGCACTTTGCAGCTTCTCATGTAATTCATCAAAGCTTGCTTTTGAAATTCAAAAATAATTAAAGAACTTGTTCTCGTCACTTCGAAGTTGTTCATAAAGCGTGTGGAATATTAAATTATATTTTATTAAATTTATAAGATTTGATCTTCTTTGGTTAGTTGGATTGACCCACTGACTTCTGTTTTTACGCCTTCGCCTCCGACGATGGTGAAACAACACGAGCCATAAAAGGATTCATACTCATGCAAGATGACAAGCAACTTGAAGCAAATTATCGTGAAAAAAGGTACGTCCACGATAAAAAATCGATAGGTATAAACGCTACTTAACATCGATAAAAGTTCGTACGAACTTCTACTTCTATCGTACGACCAAAATCGATGTGTGTGTAACTAGCCTTAGACGTCTTATACATCTAACGTATTGTGAAATAATTCAACAAATTGTATTGATAACTTCATTGAATAGCAAAGGAAATGTATCATAAACAGGGTTTTAGAAAAGTGTGACAATTGTTTATTATTACAGGAACTGCTTTCGGTACAGCAATGATTGACCTTGTATTTTAATGCTCTTATGCTCACGATGTAAATAAATATAGATCTTGACTTGTGAGAAGATATACTTGATAGAGTACAGTTTGAACACTGAATCTCACAACAAATAATACGATTGTTGCTGAATCGACAAAGCCGTCATCTATAACGTACACAACAATCAAATTATAACTGAGTTTTAAAACAGCCCTCTATAGTGCAATAACCACTTTTCAAACCACGGCTCGCAACATAATGGTCACACCTAAAAGTAAACTTATTAATGAAGCAACTTGTGAAGCAGTTGAGAGTATGAAGCCCTTCAATTAATGCTTCCAGCTGAAACGTAATTACTGAATTATTTTCTCAACCTCAGTAATGACAAGGCCTAAGGAAGGAGTTCATGGCGTTCCTTATAATTATCAGAGTAGCCCAGAGACTGCAAACTGGCTTAAGTGGGCTTAAGTGGGCTTAAGTGTAGCATATCCGTGTTTCTGAGTTTGATATTACAGCTTCATTTTTCTAAATACATTTCATTACAGTAAATTGTGTTTTATTTATTTTAACCATACCATAAAGAGGAAATGAGAGTGTTAACTCAAAACTAATAATCTGTAATAAATTAATAATAAAATAATACCTTTTATGTCCGTCAAGTGATCCACTTATGTGAAAAAACACACTACCGCGGTTTCTGATGTATCACTCATCCATTATCAGGTGAAATTATCACTCCTAAGAGGTCGTCATTAACGTTAAAAAATTGTTGGACATATAACAGCACAAATACAAAAACAAACAAACGACGTACACATTTAACACAAATTGGAACACCCGTCCCATGTGGTCATCACAGATGCAGAATCAGAACTAAGGTCAAGATCCCCTCCAAACATCGATGATAATCCCCACTCCTATATACAGTCATTAGGTACTTTCAATGCAGTGTCAAATATTAAGTTGGAATTGAACAATAACTTGTCATTTAGGACATTATGCGGTTCCATTTTTACTGCCTTGTATCTCTCAAATTCTTCAAATACACTCATGTATTTACTTTTATCACAAAATTGTAATACCTCCATGTTAGTTTGTAAGTCCGTGTATTTATGATCGTAGTCAATTAGGAGTGCAGCAAAATTAGATGTTATTGAAGTATGTTTAGATTTCGGCAAATGTTCCTTGACCGGTTTGTCCTATATAATATTTAGGACAGTCGTCACAATTTAATTTGTAAACTCCAGTACACTCAGCTAAGTTTTTGGTACAAACTTTATGTTGTAATTTTGTCTGTAATTTATTGTTCGTGGAGTAAGTTAAGATGACATTGTTTTTAGCTAATTCATTGTGTAAAGTATGATTCAAAAAATTGCCAAACTCTGTGGAGATAAACTTCTTCTTATTTGTTTCCTTGTTTAACAATGCAGGCATTATTATATTGTTTTTCTTCTTATTCCTGTGTTTATGTACTATATACTATCAATTATGGAACTAGTATAACCATTTGCCACCGCTATATGTTTTAATATTGACACCTCACTATCAAAGTCTTCTGCAGAAAGAGGAAGTGACAAAAGCCTGTGTACAAAGCTGTGATATGCAGCTCTCTTGTGTTGAGTGGGATGATGGGTGTGGGAGACTATGTATAGTCTGGTCTGTGGTGGTTGGCTTCCTGTATATTTTAAATGAAAAGCTGTCTGAAATCCTAGAAATGGTGATGTCCAGGTAATTTAAGCAATTATTTGTTTCGATTTCAAGAGTGAATTTTAATTTAACATGTAATCCATTCAGGTAGTTGTTAAAAAGATTCAATTGTCTGCTATTGCCATTGAATAGAACAATAATGTCATCAACGTACCTGTGGTAAGAGATTAACTTGCTATGGTATTTGTTTGCAGAGGAACATATGTGTTTGTTTTCCATGAGATTCAAAAAGACTTCTGCCATAATACATGATAAGTTCGAACCCATCGCAAGTCAATCATTCTGTATAAAAAACTCTCCATTAAATTGGAAATAGTTTTGTTTTAATATTTCAGTAATTAGCCTCATTAATTCATTAAATGCTGAGCCAGAAAGTTTGGAATTTTCTAGTAAATTTTCGTGTAAAATATTAATTGTTTCATTTATGGGAACATTTGTGTAAAGGTTGACAATGTCAAACGAAGCTAAAGTATAACTTTTCAAAACTTTCAAATCTTTAATTTTTTCCACTAAATCTAAACTGTTCTTCAAACAATAGTTATTTTTAAATTTTATTTCCCTCCTGATTATACGGTCTATTTTTCTCGAAATTCTATAAGTAGGAGCTTTTGTAAAATTTACAAGTGGTCTTATTGGACAGTCTGTTTTGTATATTTTAGGTAAGCCTTTTAAAGATGGGGCTTGTGGTTTAATGACCTTTGTGTATCTAATATCGCTATCAGATAACAATGCAGTACTATTGGAGATCAATTTGTTTATAGACTTGCTGTAGTTGGCAGTGGGATCAATAATGCCATTAGTATCGATAATAATTTTTCAAAAATAAGCTTAAAACAATAATAAACGATAAATACTAGCATTGTTGTAAAAAAAAAAAGCGTTGGGCGCTCGATGTACGAGAAATATGGACAAAGCGCCCCACGCTTTTTTTTACAACAATGCTAGTATTTATCGTTTATTATTGTTTTAAGCTTATTTTTGAAAAATTATTTTTAACTTTTTAGTTTGATATGCTCTAAAAGCGTGTTTTTTAGTTTTTTTAAACTATATTTATTTTTTAATTTTTAGTTCGATTAATTATTGAGAAAAAAAAACGAAAATCACTGAAAAAAAATTTCGGCCGTGGACGGGATTAGAACCCACGATCGGGGATTTACGTCAGCGACGAACCGCGCCTTAGACCGCTCGGCCAACGATTGAACTTGTGTAAGAGAGATATAATAACAGTAATTAGCCACTGGCTTTTAGTCCAAGGGAGAGTTACTTACAAAGATACATACATACAAGTGAAGCTAATATAAGCGTGTTAAAAAGGTTTACATTGTCAATAGAATTCTTCATAATTATTATTGAATTAGCCTTATCTGCTTTTGCTATCTGAGCATCGTGTATCTCTAACTTCGACCTGATATCTGAGGCAATACGCAATTCATGTCTGGACTTTAAAGAAGATAAGGTTTTTAAAGAGTTGGGATGTTTGAATACTCTTTTGATTTTATTGTTCACTATTACTCTAGAAGAATTGCGTGTTTCAACATTGTCTAATGATTTCAATGTAGCTTCAGAGCGCAATATTTCCGAAACAACGTTCTTTTTATTAATAGGATTAGGAAAGTTGTAATTGATTCCTTTGTTTAACAAGCTGATTTCTTTTTCCGAAAATACTATATTTGATTTATTAATGACTCTAGGATGAAACATGTGATTACAAGAAATAACTTCACTCACTTGTTTGCGCATAAAACTATTGAATTTATTAAGGAGGGTATTTCTTTTTTGGTAGGCTACAATAACATGCCGATTTGGTTTTCAATAAACTCATAAATACCAGAATATTGTTCTGGGTGTATGGACGAATATAATTCCAAATGTGCTTTATACAACTGTCGGCTTAATTCTGACTTACGGGCATATGATAGTTAAATTTCACTTTTCAACCATATTTTTTCTGCTGAGACTCTGGCTTTGTTGGCAGAGATGGAATTGTCTCTAATCTTTATGGATATGAATTTTAGTGTAATGTTCTTGTGTAGACATTTCTTGTTAAATTTTATATTCTCAGCTGTCATAAACAATTTTGTTTTAATGTTCTTATAATTAAAAACCAGTTTTGCTTGACTTGCATCTAATTTCATTGTTGAAAGGTCTCGAATCACTGATATATAATAAATTAATAATAAAATATTACCTTTTATGTCCGTCAAGTGATCCACTTATGTGAAAAAACACACTACCGCGGTTTCAGATGTATCACTCATCCATCCTCAGGTGAAATTATCACTCCTAAGAAGTCATTGCATTGAAAGTACCTAATGACTTTATATAGGAGTAGGGATTATCATCGATGTTTGGAGAGGATCTTGACCTTAGTTCTGACTCTGCATCTGTGATGGGACGGGTGTTCCAATTTGTGTTAAATGTGTACGTTGTTTGTGTGTTTTTGTATTTGTGCTGTTATATGTCCAACAATTTTTTAATGTTAATGACGACCTCTTAGGAGTGATAATTTCACCTGAGGATGGATGAGTGATACGTCTGAAACCGAGGTAGTGTGTTTTTTCACATAAGTGGATCACTTGACGGACATAAAAGGTAATATTTTATTATTAATTTATTATATATCAGTGATTCGGGACCTATCCACAATGTAATAATCTGTGTTTGATAACATATTAGTCATTGCCTTCAAGGGCTACAAGAATTGACTTGACAATGGAAGGGCGAACTTCCGACAGGTTGTCACCGATATAATTTTGAGCTGTCTACTGTATTTAGGTGTGTAACCTAATTTGGATTTATAGGAGACAAATAATTATGTATTTATATGTTTATATATATATATATATAAGCGACTTGGTCCTGACTAACATAAAGTTTTGTGGTTCACTCCCAGCATATAACAGATAAAAGAGCTGATTCAAAAGTTTAGGAACACGTGTTTGTTAAATGCATTTACACTCATTACCATATCAACCAACTTGGCAAATATACAATCAGTGTATTATATTCACAACCAAACAACAGCTTTTTTAGGTTAGGTTAACTAAATAAAAGCAAATACAATCAAAAATCTATGAAAAAGTCCTACTGTATTATAATTCAAACATCTGCAGTTCCATATTATAAATAAAACAGCTTATTTAGGTAAAACACTTAATTTATCTCCTATACTGAACCAAAACACGTTTATTGAAAGCATTTACATTTAATACCATAGCAACCAGCATGGCAAATTTAGATTCAGTTAATTATTACTCTTCACAACTAACATTTTTTTTTTTTTTAGATTAATGAAAAGCAAACACAAACAAAAATCTACGAAAAAGGCTCACTATAAGTAAAACATCTGTTGTTACATATTTCATTGTTTCCTTTAGTTGGCAATATTAAAATTTGTTTGAAATGTTGATTATTTAGTTATTAATAGGGAAATTACAACGCATGTCGTAACTCGAATTATTTGGAATGGCGGGTGTCTATTTCGATCTCTATCTTAGATTATGTATAGGTCACTTTAATCCCCACCACCCATTTTAGATCCAAGTGCCTCTGTCCTAATCAATCGTCATTTCTGTGAAAATATCAGAGTATAGAATAATCTACCTTGGCATCGCTATGAGTCGTCGTGGAAGTTGATAAGTGTTTTACGTACGGTATGTTCTTTTACACGTGACAGGGAAAAAAATAGCCTATAGAATGTTAAATGGTACAACCTCGTTGCTTGAAGTACAGCTTTTCCTTTTATAGTCATCAATATAAGGAAATGTGTTTTTGTTTTTATTTCATACAAATCTGATTTACCAGTCTCGATAGCTAATGTAATCTATATATATATAAAATTGAATGTATGTCTGTCTGTCTTCTGTTTGTCCGTTATGCGTTACCAAACCGTCCATCCGATTGCTTTGAAATTTTGCATAGTAACACAGGTTAACAATGGGAAGGTTTTAAACCATTTACCAAAGTCATAGGACATTAGGGTTGTGTCCCACTAGACTTCAAAGTTTCAATGTTAATCTTATCTAAGAAAGATTTCTTTTGATTTTATCAGGGGCACAAAAACAGCTGTTCGTATAAAAAGCGTAGCAACACGTCATGTTTGTTTACATTCATTACCATAGCAACATTACTTAGCAAATTTGAAGAGTATTAGCTTTTTGAGGTTACATTGACAAACTAAAAACAAACACAAACAAAAATCAACGAAAAATGATTAATATATTTTAATTCAATACAAACATTGGTTTTTACATACTTATTATATAAAAAACAGCTGATTTGGATAAAAAACTGAACATAATTTTAGGTTAGGCCTTCAATGAACCAAAACACCAATTGGGCTAATTATTAGAATCAGATTTTTTACAGTTCTTCAAAACTACAAGTTTTTATAGATTAGGTAAAAGCAAACAAAAGGTTTACTGTATTATCTATAAAGGTTTACAAACTAACCATCTAAATTTGTGTTGTATATTCTTAAGTGGCATAAAAATCATTTTGCAATTTGATTACTTAAGTCAATGGGATGAATTGGAATAACTACCCTTTAAATTAAATCAAGCAATAGCGAAGCATTGCTGGGTCCACTAGTATAGTTTAATAAAAACAGAGTTCAGACAAAGTTTTTATAGAACGAGTAAACGCAACATTCAAACACTTCAAAGCGGGCCAAATATTTCATACTTTTGTTGTTTATGGTGATAGGCCTACTAAAATGTTTAGGCGGTTATTGGGGCATGGGTATGGCGCAATATTGCTGATAATATCACATCCAACCCTTTGTCTTTACTCGTGTTTTTAGTGCTTTTTCTTTCGTTCCAATTGTATTTTGTTATTCGTCGGTTAGTATTTACTAAACATTGCACGGTTTCAGTAATAATTTCATATTATAAATAAAATATAAATTTAACTTTACAAATACTGTAGCCTACTACAACACAATTAAACTTCTCAGTCTAGGAAATTTGTTATTTTACGTCATCTAGATTTAAATAACAAGGGATCAAAGATATAAAAGTTATTGTTTTGTGTTCAAGTCACTATTGAATAAAATGATAATTTTGTCCCTCTAAGTGACTTTATCAATTTAAGTATTAACACAGTTGTTTATTTTTTTAGCGTTTCATAAATGTATTCCATCCTCAGAAACTCCCTCTAAATTGAGGTCGTTAGTAGGCCTACATTAAACAAATACGGAGTCAACATAACACAAAACACACACGGACTATAACATAATATTTAAACGTAATAATTCGCCGTGTACATATGTAATCTCTGACGTGTACATAGAGGACATCGGACCTTTAACTTGCAATAACGCTCAATATTATTTACTTTCTATATGGAGGTCAACTTTAACATTTTTAAGAGAAACCTCCATTTTGTACTACACATTTTCCAATTTGATTCATAATGTTAAGATTTGTTATTCTTGGCAAGTTTTTAAATAAACACTACCGTTTCGTGTAAATTGGACTTGAAACTTGGATTTTACGATTTTTTAGAGTAGGCCTATACAAATCTAACTTTGTAAACTTTTACCAGTAAACAAAAATCAGAACAGTATACTACCCTTAATGCAATTACTTTTAAATGGCAGCCGTTTAAAAAGTTTAATGATAAAAGTCTCAAAAATATTTAACGGCCGCCATTTTGAAAATATACAAGTCAGAGTTCTGATTTTCTGTACCTTGGTGCAAATTTACGTAGCAAATGTGGGCACAAAATTTGAACTCGTTATCTTATCTACTTTAAAAAATATTAACTTTAAAAAAAATCAAAATGGCGAATAAATGGAAACTAATAATTATTGTTTTCAATCCTACGTTTACTGGAACTTTTTATCTTATTTTTACTAAGGAACAATAAATTCTACAAAGCGATGATTCCCGTACACCTGTTATGCCTTATTATTCTGTTCGTACTTGGAATTCTATGACTTACTTTAAGTTTTAGTTTTAATGGCTAACAGCTTTAATTTCAAGTTAAGCGGACGCGAGAGATTTAGCTTAACACGAGGAAGGCAACCAAGACAGTTGATGAAGGTTTCCGTTTACATTGCACTATCCCGTTCTACCTTAAATACAAACGATAGCCTATCCAGTAAACCGAAATCGTTGTACACTCTATGCAAAAAGCAACATGTGTACAATATTTATATCAGACTTTGTTATACTGTTTAATATATTTGTTTATCGTAATACAACATTAATACCGATGCTCTGGGGCAATTGATTGATTTCATTTAATTGAAAACCTTTATTTAGGGGATGTTAGGACCATCAGATCATCTCTTCCACTTAATAGATACACAATTAACATTTCTAGAGAGTTATACAGTAAACTTAAACCTAAATCTAAAACAAAAAGTATTACCCCAGTACCAACGATGAACTCTGATCTGAGAGAAACATAAACCAATAATTATTGGTATAATTCAATACCACTGGCTGATCTTCTTCTAAAGAACCACAATTTAACGTTGATTAATTCGAAAGAACAGGAGAGAAATACCGCCAGAGTTTATTTCTAAACCAAATAAAATAACACATTTTATTTTTTAAACCAATAAGTTCTACAATGTTTGGTTTCAAAGAAAACATAACTCTCATGACGTCATATTGCCCTAAAAAGAACAAGGTCGTACGTAAAATTGAATGCTACGTTGCACCATTTAGACGACATCGATCCTGAGTCTGGAAAAAACCCAAACACTTACATACTTTTTACAACAATGACAAAAGTAGAGTGTATGTATAAAGAAGGTATTAATTTTAGAAAGATGGCCCTTATAATGTTACTTTATTAAATATAACAGGCATCAATAGCTTTATAAACATAAAAATGCAGACTTTGACCATGTCTTTCGAAATTTTCTTTACAATTTTAATAAAGAATTTTTTAGGAGCTTCTTACTTGAACGATGTGCATTGCCAAGGCTTCCTCAACCGCTTAAGCAAAACAATATGAAATTCTGAGATTTCAAGACGGTAGAAGCTAAGTTTAAGGCTAGGCAGACCCAGCCACCATCTTGAATTTAAACTCCTATATCACCAATTTTATAACAAGATTACTGGAGTAATAATAATCAGAAAACTATTCTGAATATGTAATTTTAAAGGTTATGACAATCCGAATGTTGATATCATTTAGTTTTTTTTTAAGTTGGTTTTTAACCAAATTTCTTCTTTGACTTAACTCAAAATCAAAGTTTGCGACTTTTCTCTTATTCAATAATTCAAGAATCCAAAATTTGAAAGATTTACCACATTCGAAGTATTTATAAGTTACAATTAACCAACACTAGCTGTATTTTAGATCTGATTAAAATTGTTTAAACTCCAATTCTTTTGAAAACATAAAACAAAATTAAAGTGATTGAACCCTAAATGCAATTTCTATATTCGAGTATAAACAAAATGTTGCTTTAGTTTTTGTTGTAAAAATATTATTTTTTAACGTTACCACTTAAAGAGTACACTTTACAAAGAAATAGGAGGTTTACATCAGCTATCCTGAGCTATACAAAAAGTCAAAAGGAATGTATTGTTTTCTTCTTAGATAAAATTAGCATGATATACATTTTTTAAATTAGGGAGCAAAAATTTAAACACTTTGCATTTATATGACAAATATTCCAGCTATATATTACCTCAGGTGAGCTGTTTTATATTACACCTATACTTCAGGATTACGTCGTAACGGTGATAAGTCTCCTGACACTCCGATATATGTGACGTCATATTTTACTCTAGTAACTTGCTGACTACACTCAGTGTGAACAAGACATTTACATACTATGATGTTTTGAGCGAAATTTTAACTATAAATTAAAATATCTTTTAACAGTTGTCTTTCTCGATTGCGTCAATTTTAAAATTAACTTAAAAACTAATTAAAATAAAACGTACTATTTTAATTCAAAATATAAATGAACTAAAGTGATAATCTTTGGCTATCTTTGTAACCCGAGACTCTTTATATGCGTAGTTCCACATGGATCTATTCTTGGTGCAGTTCTATCTATACATATAAATAAAACTGAAGTGTCTGTCATTGATTTCGGAATAAATCTTTGTTTAAATGGTTATTCAGACGATACTAAAACCCAACCATGCATTTTTCAATTTGTTGCCTGTATGTGTGTACGGGCTAATCTTCGGAATGGCTGAACCAATTTTGACCTAACTTTTATTTGCACGTAGGTGACTTTTCAAAAACTAATCTAGGTTACTTTTATCACGAACATATTTACGGTTTCTATTTCAAAATTGAAAAAATGTAAAAATGATTGACAAAACTAGAGGTTTTGCACTAGGACGTCACATGCGAAGAAACATTTTTCAGCTTATAATTTTTACAACATAAACAAAATTTGTATACATCTTTAAGTATATAAATATATAGTTTAGGCACGTTTTCAGTTTAGGTTAACAAAATAAAAGCAAACAGAAACAAAAATCGACGAAAAACGCTTATCTATATATATAAAAGCAAAATACCACTCACTCACTCATCACGATTTCTCAAAAACTACAAAACGTATTGAAATGAAATTTGGTATGCAGCTTCCTCTAGGGCCATAGGTGCTCACTAAGAAAGGGTTTAAAAAAATTCGAAATTTTAGGGGAGTTTGGGGGATCAAAGTTATTAAAAAACGACTTCTTCAAAACTACCGAACGGATTGGAATGAAATTTGGTATGTAGCTTCCCCTAGGGCCATAGGTGCTCACTAAGAAAGGGTTTTAAAAATTGGAAATTTTAAGGGGGTTTGGGGGGGATCAAAGTTATTAAATCACGATTTCTTCAAAACTACTGAACGGATTGGAATGAAATTTGGTATGTAGCTTCCTCTAGGGCCTTAGGCGCTCTCTAAGAAAGGGTATGAAAATTTTCGAAATTTTAGGAGGGGTTTGGGGGATCAAAAATACTAAAATCATAATTTCAGATCTTTTATTATTATGACAATAGTGCTTTTATTATTTAAGATCTATATATATAAAAGCCAAATACCACTCACTGACTGAACACTTAAAAAGATACAATTACGTTAAAAAGACTGAAAATACCAACTACCACGGGCAACGCCGTACGGGTCAGCTAGTTGTATTATATGTAATATACATCTACTTACACATTAAATTGTTTCCTTAAGTTGTCAACATCAAAACTTTATTGAAATTTAATTGTTGATTATTTAAATATTAATGGTGATATTACAACGCAGGCCGCAATTAATTCTTATTATAGGGGATTGTGCGTATCTATTACAATCTCTGTCGTACATTATACCACCCAACTGAGATTCAATTTCCTCTGTATTAATCAATCGTTATTTCCATTAAATTATCACCATATACAATAATCTGTTTGCATTGATTTCGTGAGGAGTCGCCGCGGAGGTTGGTGAGTGAAACGAGCAGGGCAGAGCCCTTAGTTTATAATATAATATGTCAAAAATATGTTTTTATTTATAATATTATTTATGTGATTGAGAGTTAAACGGGCGTTGATAGCTTTGTAGTACACTGTGGACCATAGGGATGAACTTAATCTTCAAACTAAACAACTGGTTTATTAGAAATAAAATGGTATTGAGTGACAAAACCAAATACATTTTTATTTTGAGCTTAGAAAGAAAATTAGAAATGATGGGTCAATTTTTCCAGTAACGTATAACAATGCTCACAACATATTATTCAAACATTGTATAACTGCGCGTCTTCTATTGACATTTAGAGAGTTCTTAAGATTTTAATACTGTACTTGTATTTATACTTAAGAATTATTTTGATGAAAATTGCTTTTGGGAATCTAAAATAAAAAATTAACCTCTGAAAAGTTATCGAAAATTTCATCATATGTTTTTCATAACTTATCTGGATGAAATTTGACATCAGCTAGTAAATTTAAACTAAATCTTAAATAATCTATGCTAAGCAGTTTCAGTCAAGTAGATTACTTATTTCGACAAATATAAACAACTAGAATAAATAATAATTCGACCACGCAGCTGGACCGCTGACATGAGTTGAGCAAATTTCCAAAAAAATGCTTATGTTTTAGGGTTTCAACCAACAATTTGGGAAACAGGTCTACTCACGAAGGCGTTGAACAGCTGTCTGTGTACGCAATATATTAGTAGAATTAGTTTACGCCTAGTGGCCTCGCGAGTTTGCACCACTAGGCTTCGAACCGGGTACTTTTATGGTATTTTACGTTTTGGTTGATTTTGGGGAACCAAGCGAGCTATAAGGTTGCGTAAAAAAACAAAATGTGCAGAATAACATCCTACATTAACATTTTCAGAAAAAACTCTAAAAAAATTTCATTCTCCTAGTCAAAATCTCAAAAAATAGTTACTTCCGGTCAAAAAACGTACTTCCGGTTGTTGGATTTTTTTGGCTAACGAACTCGTCTGAGCCACACAGACTACCAACACGTGTACCAAATTTGGACCAAATCGGACTTAAAATGCGGCCGCTAGAGTGCGAACACATATATACATATATGAATTTTTTTGACACCCCAAAACGTGTTCTAGGGATCATGATCGGTGCTCATATGCTACTCCCGACCTTGGGTCTCACCATAAGGGCCACTGCAATAGCTCATTTTTCCTATGGAAATTCGCTAATAAAACAACAAATAGCACATTTAAAATGCAATGTACAATAATCAATGTATGTAAAGTTCTGACCAATTCCAGCTTAAAAGGTCTTCTTTAAATATGAATTTGTTAACATTTTTAATACAAGTATTTTTAAATAATTTATTACCAAAAATCCCGTTCTTACTTTTATAGACTCAAGAATGTTGTTCAATGCCGCCTACACAAACTTACTGCAACTGAGTTACAACGAAGGCGAAAAAAATTCACACAATGAATTTGAAACGATTCACTAATGCTGGTGCATCTCTTACTTGCACCAATAAACCTTACTGTTTGAAACAAACCTTAAACAACTGTTGCACCCAGCTTTGGTGAGTGTCAAGTACGCTCTAGGGCAAGAAAAACTTTAAAAAATGTCGCATAATCACTACCTATCCAGCACCAAAACATGATGTAAATAATGTATATTGTTTGACTCAATAATTCGAAAATTCATTGAAATTTTAACTTGAACATATATTACAAAATAGGTCGTATTTTATCGCTAGTGTTTTTGATATTGGCATGAGAAAAATAATAAAAACCGACATCATATGTGCTAAAACTGTACACAAAAGTATAAAATATGTGTAATAAAACCGCAGTAAACTTGCCATTCGCGTAATAATAGTTACGTCTTTATTGATTCTTTACGAAGAGAGTTATTGGCAACGCGTTCAGTGTAAAACTCGAAACAACTTGTATTTTCCTGCTATCGCTTACTATTATGTAGCTCTATAAAATGTATATGTTAAGTTTCGTTCGTATACAAATACGTTTTAATATCATACAACAATAATTTAATGCAAATCTTGACGGGTAAGATATCAACCCAATCAAATTAAATATTAGAAACATGGTTTCTTCATCAGATTAGTGAACAACATTAAAGTGTTCTCATCACGTAATATAACAAAGACATGTAACTCAAGTAACGGATAAGACGTCTACCCAAAGTACATGTTAGAAACATATGTTTCATCATCAGATTAGTGAACAACATTAAAGGGTTCTCATCACGTAATATAACAAAGACATGTAACTTAAGTAACGGATAAGACCTCTACCCAAGTACATGTTAGAAACATATGTTTCATCATCAGATTAGTTAACAACATTAAAGTGTTCACATCACGTAATATAAAAAAGACATGTAACTCAATTAACGGATAAGACGTCTACCCAAAGTACGTGTTAGAAACATATGTTTCATCATCAGATTAGTTAACAACATTAAAGTGTTCACATCACATAATATAACAAAGACATGTAACTCAAGTAACGGATAAGACGTCTACCCAAAGTACGTGTTAGAAACATATGTTTCATCATCA